>MJUU01049707.1:38344-54180 GCA_002080025.1 Modiolus philippinarum
TTTTGAAAGCTACAAACTGCAGAAAAAAATAATGAGCACCTCAGTTTACCTATTAAAAAGTATGACAAAACAATGACAGTAATAAAATCGCATAAAAACTGCAATACCTGGATTAATATTGACGAATTCAGTGTCATGAAGATAAAAATACAGCAGAACTTGTCAGAAAGCAGAAAGCTAATCATGAAAAAAGAACAAAGAGCAAAATGCTTTGGAAACAATACAAGAGCACAACAAACTGCCCGGCGAAAAGGGGAAACCATATATCAATTCCATACAAACTGAATAACTCTTCGAGAATGACAAAGTTTGAAAGCAAAGCAAATATGCACAAAACGCTTAAAGATAAATAAAAACAAAAGGCTCTCAAAACCTGTATCGCTCACCTGCACCACGGTCAATACATAAATTTGAATAAACTTCTATCTTAAATGGTCTCCTTTTCAAACAATGTTACAAACCAACATATATGATCCACCTTTAATAAAATATTTTCCTATTGCATGCTATCTTGGATAAGGAATTGATCTGCAGGACACAATTTTAATGAAATAAAAATTAAGTGTTGTGCCAAAGTTTATTTCAAACTGGCCAAATGGTTAAAGAAGAAGATCTTTGAATTGACTCCAATATTAAACTATGTTTTTCATTTGTAGTAAATTTGCATAAGGTTCAGACTTGAAGGACGTCTGTTTTGAAGGGGACCATCTAAGATACATTGTGATTAAGTTTTATTCTAACTAGCCCAGTTGTTTCAGATAAAAAAAATCTTTGTACTCTCTTTTTACACCGTTGAGTAATAAATTAAGTTCCCCAAAGATGGTCATGATGAATGACAGATAGGCACTTAGTCAGCACCCCATAAGCATCAATATGCCAGGTTCTGTTCAAATCCATTCATTGGTTCTCAAGGAAAATTTCATCAATTGATCACTTATGGCTTAAGTTGATAAAAAAATATGCAGGCTATGGAGACAAAAAGCTGCTAATATATATATATATCAACGCAACGTGTAGTAAGCCATCAGTAACATGCCTGTAAGACACAATACGTTTATAAAGAAAAATTATCATGACATGAAATTAGGGGAAGATTATGAAAGTATTTTTGCAAAAAAAACAGTAACCCATAAACCATATAAAAAATTGTGAAAAAACTCCCATAACTCCTACACAGGTGGTTGGATTTTCTCCAAAATTTCAGAGTATGTAAATCTTGATATCCTGAACATTTTTCCAATTCACATTTTACCTCTATCTGTTACATTTTTTGAAATTAAAAAAATGCATAAATTTTGAAAAATTTACGGAAAAGGGGCTGTAACTCTGAGACGGGTTTTCCGATTTTCTTCAAAATTTTAGTTCAAATGGATCTCGGCATTCTGAACAATTTTACTTCCATGTCAGATTTTTTTATATCTACAAACGTTTTTTGAGTTATTTGCCAAAAACAGCAATTTACCCCTATGTTATATTTTTAGTAACAGCGACCATGTTGTGTGGTCCCCGGACTAACTGAAAACATTGTTTAAACTACATACCCTGGTGATGACCCAGTTAAGTTTTGATTAAATATGCCCAGTGGTTTAGGAGAAGATTTTTGAGAAAAAAGGTTTACTACGAACGCCAAGTGATGGCAAAAGCTCACCCTGGCATAGCCAGGTGAGCTAAAAACACTTAACATCTTTCTGATACATATTCACTGCACATCCATATTTTAACCAAAACTAGTGATTTTCTTCTAAGATTCCCTATATATGGATGTATCTGTAATAATCAATGATAAGCAAGTCACTTTTACAATGGTGATCAATGGTATCACGAATTAGAAATATTTTCTTATGAATTATACACATCTAAACTTATATTTACATTTGCATATTTTACAACAATCAAAAGTGATCTAGATGTTATGTCCTTCAAATAGAGCCTATTACAACAGTATTAACACTGTCGCTATACATACCAAAAATACTGCTGTCATAACTGGTCCAATTTCATGTAAATGATAAAATATAATCTAAGAAACAACGTGATCGAAGTTCTATTATTTATTCATATAAAAATTACGTATTCCAATCACCATTTTCACATTGACTATATGTTTCATTGTTTTTGGTATAAATTTTTAGAGAAGAACTTTGTGAAACCGGGATATCCAGAGGTCATGAGGCGTAGACATTTTGTGAGTAACAATGGTAGTGACTGGATATTTGGAGAACATTTTCGCCCTGTTTTTGGTTCCAATATATACAGAGATCTAGAGTACTCTGATGAATTTTTTGCAGATTAGTAAGTTTATGTTTATTTTAAACTGGTTAAAGACTCAATTTACATTGATAGACCAGTACTGAATATTTGGCTATCTCACTATTTCTTCATTTATAGCCTATATGCAACAAACGTTCAAAAACAATACTTCTCAAAATACCCTACAACAAACTTGGTTTATATTTATATGTTTTTTTGCCCCCAGATCGAGGATCGGGGGGGGTATTGTTTTTGTCCTGTCTGTTTGTCCGAAACTTAAACCTTGGCTGTAACTTTTGAACTATATAAGGTAGGCAAGTGTATAGGTCCAGTCAAGAGGAACATAAATATACAAACAAACAAAAAAATAGGTCAGGTCAAAGGTCAAGGTCAAAGAGGTTTAAAAGGGGTGAATTTGGCTGTTTTCACATATTTGACTGCAGAATCCTTATTATTTATCGTATTGAGACGGGGTTTGTTTTATGTTATTGCTAATAAAATTGCGCAACTGAAGTAAGTCGACAGATTTCAGGTTGCATTTACCGTTTTTTTGAGAAACAAGAGGCCCAAGGAGGGACAAATGGAAAAAAAATGATTTTTTTCAATTTTTTTGTCGGATCTTGATACAGTATTTTTCTGTAAGTTTCTTATAGCATGTATAAACAGATACTTTTAACAATTAAATCCATTTCAATAAACAAGAGGTCCAAAGGGGCTTCATCTGTTTCAGAATTAAGGGGATAAATTGGGTGTTTTTATGGTAATAAACAACTTTTGAACTATGTAAGATAGACTTTTAATACGTGGCAAGTGTACAAGTCTTGTGAAGAGGAACATGAATATGCAAAAAATTAGGTCAAAGGTCAAGGTCATAGGGGTTAAAAGGGGTAAAATTGGGTATTTTCATATATTTTACTGTAGAATCTGGGGGCATATGTAGTGTTTCACAAACACATCTTGTTAAATATGTCCTGTCAGAAGGAGTCGTATAGCTGAAGAATATCTCAAGTTGTTCTCAAAACGAACAATTCATGGTGTTTTCATCAGCCTACTTAAAAATATAAAATATTCTTTTTTTTTCACTTCCAGTTATATCACCATGCCAGATTCTGAAGTTGCAGACCGAGTTGTGTATGAATGTAGAAAATATCAAGTATATGACAACGAAACTATCTTTCTGTGGGCCTTCCAAGGTAACACTAATGTTCATTATGATTTATAAATATTATTCTATTTTTTACTGAAAAACATTGTATGATAACATAACTGACTATTTCATCGACCAGACCAAAGTTTGAACTTTTCAAATTGTTGGAAGGTAATGTTTCAATTTGTGTTCAGTATGAGTGAAAATAAGCAGCTTTTGTATGTAAATGTAGTTTCGTCTTTTTAAGAAATGTACTGTCATATTTATCAAATTCCATGATTTAACTAATCGTAATTTAATACCTTTCTGAAGTACATTTTGTACATTAAGGTAGCCACTAGTCCATACTAAATCTGATATACTCAGACTTACTCAAAAAAATTCTTTAGATACATCTCAGTCAGATCACTTATAAATAAATTTGAAATCATCAATGTGATTTGAGAGAAAGGAAAAATTGCATGCAAATTAAATACCAAATCACTATATTCTAATTTCTAATGAAGGTCTACACCGAGCGCAGCATGATACGACCGCAGCATGTCGACCACTGAAATTTGAACAAGTGTAAACTAAAATGAATGTGGACACAGTAATTTGCTGGACGCAATAAGGACCTTGACACATAAATTAACTGGACACAAACTAGTGAAAATAAAAATTAGCCCTTTTAATCCCTTATTACTAGGATATTGTAAGAGCTAAGAAATTCTGTTGACTACCAATTAAAAGCTTACATCAAGAGAATTCAAAAAAAAAACTCGGGTTGAAATCCAATGAAAAATAAAGATTTCACATATTTTGAAATATTGCAATTTGGCCCCTTTGACCCATTATAGCTTAGAAACCGAAGAGCAATGCAAAATATACTGCTATATTACTGAAAGCTAACAATGAGAATAATCCAAAGATAAGAATCTCATCAAAATTTAATGAAAAATAAAGATTCACATATTTCTAATACTTGCAATTTAGACCCCTTTGACCCCTTATAGCTCTGAAACGGTAACAGCTATGCCAAATCCGTTGACATACCTCTGAAAGATTACTATGAATGGTATCTAAAGAAAAAAATCCCATCAAAATCTAATGAATAATAAAGATTTCACATACCGAGTATTTCTACTAATGGCAATTTTGTCCCCTTTGACCCCTTATAGCTCGGAAACGGAAAGAGCTACGTCAAATTTGTTGACAATAATCTGAAAGCTTGCAATGAGAGGAATCCAAAGAAAAAAATCCCATCAAAATCTGATTAAAATAAAGATTTCACATATTTCTAAAAATTGCTATTTTGGCCCCTTTGACCCCTAATAGCTCGGAAACGGTGAGAGCTACGTCAAATCTGTTGACCTACAATGAGAGGAATCTAAAGAAAAAATCCCATTCAAATCAGATGAAAAATAAAAATTTCAGGTGATCCGCATGTTTGCAATTTTTGCCCCGTCGGGCCCCAAATTTGATGGTGCAGAGCTGTGTTAATTTTTCATAAGGAAGCCATTGCAAAAAATCTGCATCAAAATCGGACTAAAAATAAAAAATAAATGTTTTTGAAATTCGCCCTTTTTGGGCCCCATTTATCTCGTGAACGGTACATTAAATCCGTTGGCATACTACCGATTGGAAATTTCATCATGAGGACACTGAAAGAAGTCCCATCAAAATCCGATAGATAATAAAGATTTTAGTCAAGATGTGAAAACATCAAATTTAACCCTTTTTGGCCTCTTTTTAAAAAACGGGTGGGGCCACAATGACCAAAACTAAGCCAAGCCTTTCTGTTGTGCCATGGAACATTGTGTTAAAATTTCATAAGAATAAGCTAACTGGAATTAAAGTTATTGACCAAATTAAAGATGTCTACAGACAACTACGACAACGACAACGACGACGACAGCACCATACCATTATACGACAGCAAAAAAAATTGTGGTCGTATAAAAATCATATTAATCTGTAAAATTACCCTAAATGGATGAATATAGGAAGAATTGTTGTCTGGGAAAGATTGCAGTATCATATCCCCCTGTTTAGGCCTGTTGTCCTTTGAATAATTTCATATTCTTTTGAACTGTAGTGTGTAAATGGATTAAAAACTTTCTAAATTAAAGACAAGAGGCTCTCAAGAGCCTGTATCGCTCATCTGGGCCATGGCTGGCTGACATATAAAGTCAAAATAATCCCAATGTTTAAGGGACTCATTTTCAAGTTTGTTTATAGACATTGGTGAAATATGATCCAAAGTTAAACTATGTTCGCGATTGGCAGATATTTTTGATGGGGCGCAGACTGACTGTCACCTTTCTTGAAGAAAACCATTAAAGGACCATTGTACCTCCTTTTGCTTCCAATTGCCTAGTATTTTCAGAGGAGAAGATCTTTGAATAACCTTGTCATGGGGTCCAAGGTTAAACTGTGGGGTTATCTTTTGCGACAAATTTCGTTCCAACTGGCCAAGTAGATTCAGAGGAGATCTTTGAATACATTTCCCCATAGGGTCCTATAATAAATTATGTTCCCCACTGGCCGCCATCTTGGATGCTATGCAGACATGCCGGACACATTTTAAGAAGAGGACTATTGTGACAACGTATGATTCCAATTGGCCATGTCCTTTCAGAGGAGAAGATCTTCGAATATGTTTCCCCATAGGGTCCAATGTAAAAATAAGTTCCCCGCTTGCAGCCATATTGTATATGATGCGGACTTGCCGAAAACATTTTTTAAAAGGGACCATTGTGACCAAGTTCGGTTCCAATTGGCTCAGTATTTTCAGAGGAGAAAATTTTTGCATATAGGGTCCAATTTTCGACAAAGATCCCCGCTGGGGGCCATTTTGGATGGCGTGCCGACTTGCCGGACACATATTATAAAGGTGACGACCCAAGCACTATTGTGACCAAGTTTGGTTCGAATTGGCCCAGCGGTTTCAGAGGAGAAAATGTTTGAATGTGTTCCCATAGGGTCCAATGTTAAAACCACCTTCCCAGCTGTCGGCCATTTTGGATATGACACGGACTTGCCGGACACATTATTAAAAGGGACCACCTAAGGACCATTGTGACCAAGTTTGGTTCCAATAGAGTCCAATTTTCAACAAAGATCCCCGCTGGCGGCCATCTTGGATGACGTGCGGACTTTTCTGAAACATTTTTTAAGTGGACCACCCAAGGACTATTGTGACCAAGTTTGGTTCCAATCGGCCTAGTGGTTTCAGAGAAGAAGATCTTTGAATGCTTTCCCATAGGGTCCAAAATTAAACACATGTTCCCCGATGGCGGCCATTTTGGATATGATACGGATTACCGGACACTTTTTTAAAAATGGCCACCTAAGGACCATTGTGAACAAGGCTCATATTTTCGACAAACCCCGCTGGCAGCCATTTAGGATGGCGTGCCGACTTGCCGGGCACATTTTTAAAGGGGACCATCCAAGGACTATTTTGACCAAGTTTGACTCCAATAGGCCCAGCAGTTTTAGAGAAGATGTTAACGGCGGACGGACAACAGACGACGGACGCCAATTGATGGCAAATAGCCAGGTGAGCTAATATACAAGGTAAATATTACCTCCGAGGGTGGCAAGTTCATGCCTTGTTCAAATTTACTAGTGATTCGTTAAATGTTAATTAAATTAATTAAACGTAATTGCTTTTCTTAACATTTCATATACCGTACCATGCAAAGTTTATGAATGCTAATGAAAACAACAATATTAGAAAAAAAGAACTTTTAAAAAAGGCAAACACTTTCAAGATTGATAGTATCTAGTTGCAATAGAATTGTAACACGTAAAGAATACAAGAAAAACATCATAATCGAAATTTTAAAATCTAATATTTTGCTCACTTATCTTTTCAAAAGTTTACGACGATACTATATTTTTGATATTCTTGAATTGATAAAAATTTCTATATATTTTACTAACAACATTCAATTTATAAGAATTTCTATTTGAAATACATCTTCTCTCAGGGTTGAGGATCAGAACTATTATTTTAATTTTCATATTCATATTTTCATTCGCCTATCATCAAAGAATGAAGATAAGAATGTTTTTGCAATTAAATTTTTGGGTTCATATTATCCACTGGGGAATCGCCAAATAAACATATCTTCAGATACATACGTGAATTAGATATACATGAAACATGAGATAGATTAGAGACCATTAGTTACAAATGAAACAAAAGAAACTGGGGACTTAAAACATCGGTTGTTCACTTGCAGACTCCACAAATGTGTGTAACTGAAATTTGGTTCCATCTTCAAAGGCAATGATCACCTAGATAATGATAATCCGTCCTTTGAATGGAATATAATTGTAAATATGATGAAAATATTGATTCCTCTTTCTGAGAAATTTTTATCTACTTCTTCATCATCTGTCATCATCGTGAACGTCCAGACTACTGAAAGTTATATGTTAGTAGCTATCTTCAGAAAGTAAATGAAAGAGTTGCCGAAAAAAATGGAAAATCTGTCTGTAAAAGTCAATACTTTGTATCTGGTCTCCTCACAGTAATTCGTAATCAAAATTAGGGAATTGCCAAATTTAATTGAAAAATCAGAACAATAGCGTTACCTCATCAACAATATATATCCAACAACATTGGCTTTCACACAGTTACATAGAATAAAGATAACAAAACAAGGCAGAATGGACGTAAGGTAGATAGTTTCAACATGACTGACAAGACAAATAAACGAAAAGGATTTCAGTGCTCCAGATTTGCTTCAGAGTTTACGAACAGTTACGAACGGGACGTCATGAATAAAACTACAAAATGGGAATGCAGCAAACTTATTTCAATTTTCAATTATATATAACAGCAGGTACATTGACGATATCCTTCCTATTGACAATCCCTAGTTTTTAGATTATGCATACATCATTTACCCACAGGAACTGAACTAAATAAAGCAAACAATTATTCTAAATAATGCCCTTTTCTGGATCTAAGTATCACCACAGGAACTGAACTAAATAAAGCAAACAATTATTCTAAATAATGCTCTTTTCTGGATCTAAGTATCACCATTGATTCTGGTAGAATAAAAACTAAAATTTGTGATAAAAGGGGTGATTTTTATTCTACTTTTACTAAGGGAGCAACCATTTGATTTTTATGGGGGGCTATGGTCAAATTTTCCATCCTGCCTTTTTATTTTTGGAAAATTGAAAGCCTGCATTTTTTTTGCGCGCTTACGCGCGCCTCACTTTTTCNATCATTTACCCACAGGAACTGAACTAAATAAAGCAAACAATTATTCTAAATAATGCCCTTTTCTGGATCTAAGTATCACCACAGGAACTGAACTAAATAAAGCAAACAATTATTCTAAATAATGCCCTTTTCTGGATCTAAGTATCACCATTGATTCTGGTAGAATAAAAACTAAAATTTGTGATAAAAGGGGTGATTTTTATTCTACTTTTACTAATTTCTCTTTTCTTGACGGCGACGTTCCTCTAGGTCAATCCCACGGGGTGTACATATCTACATTGGTACGATTCCCACGAGTTTGTTCTACCCTTGACGAGTTTAATGAGCGTAACTTGCTCTCTCATCCAAACTTTTACAACAAGGTTACAGATTTCAACTTTTAAGAAGTTTTACAGAAGATTAAAACATTTGATATCTAAACAAACAGCTTATTACAAAAGGCATTTCTCATCCTCGATTTTATGGAAATGTTGTTAAAAATGCCAGAAACTGATAAAAATCCAGTGAAATAGGGACGTAACTTACACTCTTTACGTAATAGTTGATATCAAATGATATTCTACGTCAATCCGTATATTGGCTTTGGATTCCAGTGACCCGAAGATTTTACAAATATAATGGTCTCTCACTGATACTGCCGCTGTCTACTGAAATACATGACGACTCTTAACTAAATCATTCGGGAAGTTTTGAGTTTGATTTTTCTTCCGTAGTGCGACAGTGTTTTACCAGCAGACTAAGTTTCTTGAACCAGTGGGCAGTGTAGCAGCGATAACTCTGATCCATCTTTCTGAATGATCTACATATCTTGTAACGTCCTAGGGTCTAGTTAAGTGCAACAAGAATATAAAGTTATCCACATCCGTATAATTTTCTAGGATAAGGATTTACAGAATTTTTAAAACTTCATCAATATCGTTCGAAATGACATTATGTAAAAATGTCCGCTAATGAATTATAAACTTCATAAAAAAGTATAACATTAATTCAATTTGCTAGTGAAGTAAAACATGACCAAGTACTAAAAATAGTACTGTTAAGTCAAAGTATTGACTTTTAGGCAACACTTTCCTTGACATGTGGAAGGGTTAGGAAATAAAAAAAAATACCGAAGTGACTATGAATTTAGATACGGTATATGGCAATTTCCACAACAATGTTTCTTTAGTTTAGAACAAATCAAAACATTTGAAAATATATAAACCGAAATATATGTAAACAAATTACCTGTAGAAAGTCAAAAATCGGCTAAGGACAGAGCTATGAACTAGGAAAGTACTGCTTTATTTTAGCCAAACTTTTCTTAAATTTACATATGGAATTTCCAATTAAAATCAGTTTATGGGCCAGCATTGAAGTTCTGGCTACTATGTTTGTTAATGTCCTCGGGGACTAACCATCAAGCTATGCACAAAATAGATATTTCTTAGTTTTAGACAAAATCTTCTGAATAATTGGAGAACTAAATTGGGAAGGAAAACCAAGATTTGTTGTTTTAATTGTGTGATTTGGCCATTATCATGCTACAGTTCTTGAAAAAACTGAAAGAGGAAAAACAATTATCTACTTGGGAACGAGAAAGTTTGAAAAGTCAAATGTCTTTTATAACGGCGTTATTAGAGGTGATACAAGTAAAGACGAAAAACTGCAAGGACATGCAAATAAACAGAATTAAGGAAAGATTAAAACACCAATAACATAAATTACACATTAAAGATTTGGAGTAACATTAGATATCAACTAATAAAACGTGCTACTGTGTTTTTTTTAAATGATTTATCTTACCAATATATCTTCTTGCTGTCAAATAGAAATAATGATTGTATTGTTTTGACCGTTGTCTTCTTTTGTTTCTATCGTCAAAAGATATTTGTTTGTTGCAGTATGCACTAGACTTTATTTTTGTTTCATATTATTAGTATATTATATCATCCGTAGTGTCAATTTTATCTTCTTTATTTTTATTTTTTTATTTTTCAACAGAAGTAGAACTGAAATATAACGATTCAGTGCCATCTTTGTGTAACCTATGTAGCGGAGAAGTTAAGTATCAACTAATACTCGGAGGTTAGTAAATAATGTAACGACAATATAGTATGCAGTGATATCCATTTGTAATTTATACAAAGTAGAGAGGTTAAACTAGATGTCCGAGTTAGTTGCGTGATCTCTGTTCAGGGAATCATACTTTTGCTGCAAGCAATCTTAAAAGTGGAGAAATTTGCTGTAAGTAACATTAGAGGTTACTGTGTATGTATGCATAGTTAATATTTGTAACGAAAAGGCTCAAGATGAAAATGAGACGAAATGCGAAATTAAACCGACACGTGGATATAAACTAACTCATAATAAAAACTCATATATTCACGTACTGTATATGGAAATTATTCGTTATCATATGTTTTACGAAAAGATATGGAGTAAATGAACATGAGACCATAACACATATGTTAACTCCAAATGCAATAATTTTAATGACCTATATGGTCATTTCGGAAATTAATTCCTCATCAGCAGCACTAACACCCAAATATAGGAAATCCATCATTTGAAAAAATGTTTAAAATGCATAAAACCAAACGAAATCCGAATAATCAGAAATATCAAATATAGCTACAAAATGTAAGGACAAAACAACGATTGAGGGAATTAAACCTTAGGTTTTAGAATGTACATAAATTTAGATAATAGTAATTGAACAAAGTGTACACATGAAATATTATGTCATGTACAAGGGCACCATATCTAAGAAAAATAAAGAGCATACATCTCTAACACAGGGAATTGTGTTTTACCAACTCCACACTGCATTAAAAGACAAACTCCTGTATCTAATATTTAATGAAAGGATATGGAGTAAATAAACATCAGATGATAACACATACTAGTATATTAACTCCAACTGCAATAATTTTGATGAGCTGTATGGCCATTTCGGAAATAAATTCCTCATCAGCAGTACTAGAACATAGAAAATCCATCATTTCAAAAAATGTTTAAATATCAAATATAGCTAAGGACAAACTACGATGGATGGAGTTAAGCCTTAGGTTTTAGAATGTACATAAATTTAGATAATAGTAATTGAACAAAGTGTAAATAATAGTAATTGAACAAAGTGTACATATGAGATATTATGTCATGTACAAGGACACCATATCTAAGAAAAAATAAAGAGCATACATCTCTAACCAGGGGCATTGTTTTACCAACTCCACACTGCATTAAAAGACAAACTCCTGTATTAAATATTTAACGAAAGGATATGGAGTAAATGGGCATGATACCATAGCACATATGTTTACTCCAACTGCAATATTTTTGATGAGCAGTATGGCTATTCGGGAATTAATTTCTCATCAGCAGCACTAGAACCCAAACATAGGAAAATCAATCATTTCAAAAAATGTTAAAAATGCATAAAACCAAACGAAACCCGAATAATCAGTAATATCAAATATTGCTAAGGACAAAACTAGGATGGAGAGAGTTGAACCTTAGGTTTTAGAATTTACATAAATTTAGATAATAGTAATTGAACACAGTGTACACATGAAATATTATCTCATGTACAAGGACACCATATCTTAGAAAAATAAAGAGCATGAACATCTCTAGCACGGGGAATTGTTTTACCAACTCCACACTGCATTGGAAGACAAACTGAATTTCGGGCTATTTGGGTGGATTAATTAGCAGTTTGGATTGTGTAAACCAGAAAGATTTAGTGTCGCATGATGCTTTGGTTACTGTACTTTGTGATATGTGTAGGTCAGGAGACGTACAGCCTAAATTCAGTACGAGTTAAGATCACGTATATAGAAATCTGACAAGAGGAATAAAAATCATATTCAATCAATATGGAAAAACAAATGTTACAACGGAACTAATCTTAAGAATATAGAACATAAACACGTACGTATAACAATCAGGATAAAGAAAAGTCAGACCTTCCTCTGATTCGCGTTTCTCCAAACGCCCAAAAACAAAAATATCAGTAAAACAAACTACAATTTGTAATTCGATATTGTCGTAAACGGGAAAAAAGTTAAATACATTTGAAGAGAGGAAAAAAAGCACTATGCTAGTTTGGGGTTTGTTAACGATCCCGCATCAATGCCTAGTAAAGACATGGATGTAGCGTTGTTCGACATTTAGTAATGAATTCCACTAGGCCGTCTGGAACTCACTATTTGGCATGAACAAAGCTAATTGTTGCAGGCTTCGTGATGACTTCGAGATGGAGAACAACATTAAAAGCATTGTTTCATTGCTTGGTTCTACAATATTTTGTAGAGACTTTATCTCGTATGCATTTCCTCTACCTTTCTATGCAATGAAGTAAGAAAATATATTGATATGCAGGCATTTTTAGCTAAGCAAATGGCCATTTCGACAACTAATGTCTTTACATTGCAGTTCAATAACAAGCATGTAGAAAACAAAAAATGTAAACATTAAATTACTGATAGAGAACAAATAAATAAAAGTAACGCCAATATCGGACAAGGACAGACCATTGCCGATAGAGAGGTACAGCTCACTGTTAAAAATTTCCAAATTTTTTCAATCCTTTCTGCTCCTGTTTACGTCATTTATGTATAATTGTGCTGAAACTTTCTCACACGACGAGGGCTTTACCAGATTGCTAAAAAAAAAACTACTCCTTCAAAGATATGACGAAGAACAAATTTTATGGTCGGCATAGTTGGTTTACAAGTAACCTAATGTTTTCCCCGGACATAATCTGGCAGTTGTCTTAACTAAAGGCCCGTTTACACGATCAAAGTTTTCTATCAAAAACTTTGTCAAAGCTTTTTGATGGAAAACTTTGTCAAAAAAGCTTTGTCAAAGTATCTGTTTACACGATCAAAGTTTTGTTTGACAAAAATCTACAAATACACAGGAAAAACAAACATGGATGATTATGACGAATACCTTGAATTTTTATGCAGCATGGGGTTGGGTATGAATAAAAAAACAGGGTTTGTGGTAATGCATGGCGTCCACGTAGACTAGGAAAGCCATGCACAAGAGTGGAAGACGTAGTCGAATTTAAATGAAAAACCTATGGCAAAAAGTGAAAGACTTTAAACCAACTTTATCTAGAAATAAAAAAGGATAGACGAGGACAGCATGATACCTACCTTGGACAAGTGTTGAAAGGAGAAAGGCACCCACTTATCAGCCCCTCAATTATTCCGTACGGTAGCATGGAGGGGACATGTGAATTTTTTGTTTCTATCTCGTGGCCACGACATACTAAGTCTTGGCTTCGAGATATTAACTCGTTCCTACGACATACTAAGTCGTGTCCACGAGATAGCTATGTCGTGGCCACGAGATACTATCTCGTTTCCACGACATACTAAGTCGTGGCCACGAGATAGCTATCTCGTTCCCAAGAGATACTATCTCGTTCCCACGACTTACTAAGTCTTGGCTTCGATATAGCTATGTCGTGGCCACGAGATACCAACTCGTTCCCACGACTTATTAAGTCGTGGCTTCGATATAGTTATGTCGTTGCCACGAGATACCAACTCGTTCCCACTACTTACTGAGTCGTGGCTTCGATATAGCTTTGTCGTGGCCACTAGATACCAACGCGTTCCCACGACATATTAAGTCGTGGCCATGAAATAGCTATGTCGTGGCCACGAGATAATATATCGTTCCCGCGATATACTAAGTCATGGCCACGAGATACTATCTCGTTCCCACGACCTAGTAAGTCGTGGTCACGAGATAGATATGAGTAAGAGCAAAGCTCGTTGTTGAAGGATTCTAAGTGTATAAGTATCTCGTGGCCACGACTTAGTATATCGTGGGAACGAGATAGTATCTCGTGGCCACGACATAGCTATCTCGTTGCCACGAGATAGTATGTTGTGGCCACGAGATAGGATCTCGTGGGAACGACATAGCTATCTCGTGGCCACGACTAAGTTAGTTGTGGGAACGAGATAGTATCTCGTGGGAACGAGATAGCTATCTCGGTGGAACGAGTTAGCTTTCTCGTGGCCACGACTTAGTATGTCGTGGGAACGAGTTAGTATCTCGTTGCCACGACTTATTATGTCGTGGGAACGATTTAGTATCTCGTGGCCACGACTAAGTATGTTCTGGGAACGAGATAATATCTCGTGGTCATGACATAGCTATCTAGTGGCCACGAGATAATATCTCGTGGCAACGACTTAGTATCTCGTGGTCATGACATAGCTATCTAGTGGCCACGAGATAATATCTCGTGGCAACGACTTAGTATCTCGTGGCAACGACTTAGTATCTCGTGGCTACGAGTTAGTATGTCGTGGCCACGAGATAGTATCTCATGGGAACGACATAGCTATCTCGTGGCCACGACTTAGTAAGTCGGGGAAAGAAATAGTATCTCGTTGGAACGAGATAACTATCTCGTGGCCACGACTTAGTATGTCATGGGAACGAGATAGTATCTCGTGGCCACGACATTGCTATCTCGTGGCCACGACTTAGTATGTCATGGGAACGAGTTAGTATCTCGTGGACACGACTTAGTTTGTCGTTGGAACACGACTTAGTTTGTCGTTGGAACACGACTTAGTATGTCGTTGGAAAGAGTTAGTATCTCATGGCCACGACACAGCTATTTCATGGCCACGACACAGCTATCTCATGGCCACGACGTAGTATGTCGTGGGAACGAGATAGTATCTCGTGGCAACGACATAGCTATCTCGTGGCCACGACTTAGTATGTCATGGCCACGAGATAGAAACAAAATTTCACATGCCCCCTCCATGCTTCTGTTATTCCGGGGGTTTAGTTCCTGCATATTTATTGTGTACGGTAGTGAAGTATTTTACTATTTGATTTATAAAATGTAAAGAAATCTGACCAAAAAAATTAAGTTACCTGCTTGGGTCTCTAATTATAAGTTGTATCTAGTGACGTGTATGACATGCCAAACCACAAAAATTAGATTATTAGATAATTTAGCATTATCTAAGGTATACATGATCTATATTTTTTGTGGTTTTGACGCAAATATTATATCATTACCTCCAGGTGATAAAAAACAGAAAAAAAAATTAACATAGGTCTCTATGAATTACTGAGATAATACGTGCTTATCTGGAGGTAATAGGGTATCATCTTGCTTATCAGTTTACAGGTAATGAATTTACTTATCAGGTAAAGGTACTGAACTATCTAATGATAAAT
>MJUU01049707.1:54549-94912 GCA_002080025.1 Modiolus philippinarum
AAATGAAATATTGTGATATTGTAATTTTTGATAGATAGACATAACTTTATTCACATAAACCAATTTTAGAAAAGACACAGAGAAAATACAGAATAATATACAAAATTCGTTACAAATGGCAAGTGGATAAATCTGAACAAAAAGCGAGAAAAAAAAAGAAAAATGTCTGTTACAATTCCAAAATTTGCTACATATTTTTTCATTTTTCAGTATTTATACTTTGATCTGATAAAGACTTAATTTGATTAATTATTGAAATTTATCTATTTACGTCTTATTGGTTGCAAAATAAATCAGATAATGCGATTAACCCACAGATATTACGTCTGATTGGTTGTTAGATAAAACAGATAACAGATAACACACATTATTGCACGCTAAAACCATAAAAATGCAGATATAACAAACTACTGTGTAATTCTATTTTATTTGTAGATAAATCATTATTACCGCATAATTTCATATCGACCCAGGTGTAAAATATTTATATGTACTTATCTGGAGGAAACCAGATAATGATAATGAACCTAGATGTAATATGGTCCACTGTGTCAGAGGAAATGATCTTTGAATGTGTTTTTCATAGGGTCCAATGTTAAACTAAGTTCCCCGCTGTTGGCAATCTATGATTTGATGGGAACTTGCCGGACACATTTTTTTAAAGGGGACCAACTAAGGAAAGTTGTGACCAAATATTGTTTCGATTGGACAAGTAGTATCAGAGGAGAAGATCTTTGAATGTGTTTTCCCACAGGGTACAATGTTAAACTAGTTCCCCGCTGGCTTGCCGGATACATTTTTCAAAGGGGACCAACTAAAGACAGTTGTGACCAAGCATGGTTACAATTGGCCAAGAAGTCTCAGAGGTAACGTTTGAATGCGTTTTCCCATTAGATCCAATTTAAAACTATATTCCCAATTGGCGATTATATATGATTAGAAGCGGACATGACGGCTTTTTTTCACATTATATCAATCGAGGTATTTCATGACTGCGGTTTCTGGGTAGAATATATTTGAATGCAAAGTTCATGGACAACGGACACAAAATAATGGCAACAACTCAATCTGGCTATATCAGGATTGTAGAAAAGAATATCAGATTGTGCATGCTACTAGTAGAATTAAAGGATCACGTGCAGAGGGCTTAAATTCGATCGACTAGCTATTGAAACTGAATCCAAGATGTACCCAACACTTTCCAGAAACAGATTCACTAAACACATGAATCCAAGAATAAAATATTGTTTATTCCGAGCAGGTTGGTTCTCTTATCACAAGATTTGATTCTATGGCACGCCGTTTTTATATTTATTCCACTTTCAAGTTATCTTACTATGTTTAATAAGATATCTTATAAACTAAATGAGATATCTTAATCATTAAATAAGATATCTGATATATAAATTTAGATATCTTATTCAACTGTTATTAAAGATATCTTATTAAATATATAAGATATCTCATTTAAGAATTAAGATATCTTATTTAGTTAAAAAGATATCTTATTAACTAATTTAGATATCTGGTATAGAATTTCTTTTAAAGATATCTTATAAACAAATAGAAATATCTTATAAAGTAAAAAAGATATCTGATATATGAAATACGATATCGTATATACTAAATCAGATATCTTATAAATTAAATAAGATGTCTTATTAACTTCAATTTAAATAAGATATCTTATAAAATAATAAAGATATCTTATATATTAAATAAGATATCTGATATATTAAATCAAGATATCTTGTTAAGTTTAATAAGATATCTTATAAACTAAATGAGATATCTTACAAACTAACTGAGATATCTTAATTATTAAATAAGATATCTGATATATTAAATAAGATATCTTATTAAACTGGTTATAAAGATATTTTATTAAATATGTAAGATATCTCATTTAACAATTAAGATATCTTATTCAATTATAAAGATATCTTATAAACTAAATAAGATATCTTATAAAATAATTAAGATATCTTTTAAATAATGTCTTTTAAAGATATCTTAGAAACTAATAGAGATATCTTATAAATTAAATAAGATATCTTATTAACTTCAATTTAAAGATATCTTATAAACTAATCAAGATATCTTATTTATTAAATAAGATATCTTGAAATTGAATAAATATAAAAACGGCATGCCATATGATTCAAGCTAAATGACATAAGAAAAATGCGATTTTGAACATTTGTAACATGTAGAAGATAAAAAAAATCTTTTAGATTTGCACCGGGCAAATGAGGTACATAACGGGCAGCCGCTCGCCATTTTCACTTTCTAAAAACAGATTTTTTCTACAGAAAGCAGGTTCAGGTTTAAAGCTATATACGGAAACTACTGTAAATCTAGTTACCACCCATATCATGTGATGATATGTCTTCTGTTTTATATATCAGATTAGTCCTACATGCAATGACAGGAAAACTACACAGTCGCATTCTGACGCATGATGAGGAGGATGGTCTGTCAGTATGTGAAAGCGAACATTCATTCCTCTATAATGATGACTTTGAAGCAATTGCTATTGTCTAACCCAAGTTATGCGCCTTCTGTGGCAGATCCGCTTTCTCTGCTACTCTATATCTATCACAGTAATCATTTTATACTTGAAGCATCAGCCACAATGGCTACAAATTTTGCTTCGCTACAACCATGCAAAACTGTTCTCGAATTTTCATGTTTTCCTCATGTAAACAAACGTACTAACAGGACAAAACTCGAGCACACTCGACCATTTCACGATCCTCTCCCGACTAGGTCGAGTTAATCAAACACAAAATGGGCTATGATCTGGCTCAATCTGACTAAGCTGTTGGTCGAATGAGAGTCGAGCATAGGTCGTACGTGAATCGTAAATGGATCGAGAATGGTCGAGTGTTAGTCGTGTTAAATCGAGTAAAGGTCGAGCGGACATCGTGAGCTAGCTCAATCAATGAATTTTATGACGTTGATCGGGATAAAACAGCATGGTCCAGTGTAAACCTAGCATAAATCCTTATTGGGCCCGATTTTTCAAATTTGTCTTATTGAAAAATCTATATTTCAGCTAAACATTTGTATGGAGAGAAGCTCGTTCAAACGTTTTGATTTAGACAATAAATGTAAAGTTATCCAGGCTTCCATTTCGCGCACCTGCCATGTGGTTCGTTTTGATTGGTCAGTTTCCATCAAAGTCCTTCAAAGTCAATTAAAAAATAGGATGGAGTTCTATTCCATCAAAGTCCGTCAAAGTTCGTCAAAGTTCTTTGACAAAGTTTTTGATGCAGGTTTACACGATCAAAAAACTTTGTCAAAGAAAACTTTGACAAAGTTTTTGACGAAAAACTTTGATCGTGTAAACGGGCCTTAACGGACCCAGCTACTATTCTGCATCTACTATTTTTCTACATGTTTTGTGATGCATGCACAGCAGGTGACGTTTACCCCTTTAACACGCTGGTTCTCAGGTGAACGTCATGTTGCATCTAAACATACTGATAACCCTTTTTTTATTTGCAAAGCAGTTATTAGTCGGTAAGAAAGTTACATTTAAATTAGATAAATATATCAGCGAATCGGTATTTGATAACTATGAATTAGTACAGTTTATATAACAGTCATAATTATCAAATAATTCTTTTATTGTAGATATAAAAGGTGGATTAGAAGGTAATCTAGTTTGTTTGATTTCTCATTATATTAGAAAGGTTTAACAAAAACCAGTTTTACGAGAAATGCTTTTCGATACCATATTTTAATACGTAATAGTTATCACACGAGGACGCCGTGTGTCTATAGAAGACACACCAAGTCCGAGTGTGATAACTAATTTACATCCCAGCCCATACATTTGTGTATTTAAAGTGAAGGAACATCGATAAATATTCATACAAATTATTTCCGTGTTTATAATGTAATGAAATAAATATTCCATACTTTAATAATAATATTTATCCTTATTGTTAACTCCATCGAGTTCGTGGTCTAGTAGGCAAGGCAGAAGTCTAGTAAGCGAAACGACCCTGGTTCGAATCCCACAATGGACTTCATTATACTTTATGCAAATTTCTTTCATTATCCGGTTATTTCATTGGATAACTGGGATTTGTTAATTTTCAGTAACGTCTCATTAGCCACGCCCATCCTTAGCAATATGTGTTAATCGTTAGCAACATGTGTTAATGTCGAAATTAACACCCGCTCCGATCGATGACGTCATCGATGTATACAGGTTCTTATATTCTCGCCACTTTTGTTGTTGGCAACAATAATGAAGGCTGTTTTAGTTATAAATGTATTCAGTAGTAAAAAAAGTGACCTAATCATATGAAAAAGGACTTTGCAACAAAATTAATTGCAGTTATTGTTAAAAGCGTCGACACAATAGTAAAACAGTACTGATTATATGTTTATGTGTTTTTGATGTTGCATAAATAAAGAATATTATTATTATTATTATTTTCAAACGTAACGTACATCGAGGACTTATTGTATACATTAAGCATTCAGTATAGTAAAAATCATAATGCCCTTGGATGAAGGTGTTAGTTCGATTGACGCACTCGGTGAAAAATTATTACCCTCGACGTTGTCTCTGGTGATAATTTTTACCTCGTGTGTTAATCTACCCTAACACCTTCATCCTAGGGCATTATGTTTATATTATGTTATTTATCAACGTTTTTGAACATAATCACTCTTCCTCGACCAATGGAAAATCTTCATTTGGAGTTTTATTTCCTATAAACCACACTTTTCTATGTGATTATAGAAGGCTAAAGGCAATTGTGGACCATCTGACCAAAAAAGAGATTAATGCCCAGGGCTATGCTTATAATGTTAGCAATGAAAACTTCATATTATCACAAATGTAGCTTAATTAATAAATATTAATGATAATATAAATACCATTGGTTTGGAAGATAATTTTAGCATCCATTTTGCTTGAGACTTACTTCACAAATGAAATACATTGATTTTTAAAGAAGGTTAAAACTTAAAAGAAGTTACCTTCAAATTTTCTTTTCAATTCTCAATGGTGTATCGTATTACTGCTTGGGGCAACTTGTGAAGGGACATATACCCGATTGTCCAATATTTGAAAATTATAGGTAAAAAAGGTAAAAAAAATGTTGGACAATCGGGAATGTTTTTANAAGAATTATACATGTCATGTAATTATAAAATGTTTTGATAAGACAGTTTAGAGGTTCTGTAAGGGGTGTTTATTTTAAGTGCAGCTGTTTGTCTTATTTGGATAATCCTTTCAATTTCTGTAAGGGATGTTTATTTCATGTGCAGCTTTTTGTTTTATTTTATTTGGTCTGGGTAATCCTTTCAATTTCTGTAAGTTGTTTATTTCATGTGCAGCTTTTTGTCTAAATTTATTTGGTCTGGGCAATCTTTTTCAATTTCTGTGAGGGGTGTTTATTTCAAGTGTATTTGGTCTAAATAATCATTTCAAAATCTAATGTTTCAATATGTTATGGGTGATTTTTTTTATGTTTTTTTCTTGTTTCTTGTTCATGAAGGTTATACATATGAAGAGTAAAAGAGAATACTAGTTTTTATTTTATTGCATTATGCATATATCTTTTGTCCCTTCCACCTTTATTTCTTTCTTCTTTTACTTACAATTTGTTTTGAATTGATTAACTTGTTCTCGTCCTGATATAGCTGAAATATTGCTCATTGGACGTTAAACTCTAACTAATCAATCAATCAATCTAAGTTTCAGAATATAATATTCAACAATAAACTGAACAATAATAAATTACATAAAAACATAGTCGTGGTTCAAATCATACAATACAGTATAGCACATAAATTATCTAATGTCAAATCATTCAATACATTAATCACTAAAGTTATCAGTCTAAATGTAATAAGTAAGCTGCCGTGTCTGCAAATCGGAATACATCAATCTCTCGTTCTGCAACTGGAGTTTGAGTTGTTGTAGTCTCTGGTTGAGTTGAGTATATCTCCTGCGTTTGACTGGTCGTAGCCCTCCTGCTGCGTACTGTAAGAGGGTGACTTCGTTCACTGCTTGCTCTTCTTTCAGGTGATCTAGAAGTCGGTAGATGTTCGATTGCGGAACTTGGATGGCTTTCTTCATGCTGCTGTGCCATCCCTCGAGGTGATTTGTTGTCCTCGGACCTTCTGTTGCGTAGTGGTTCCACAGATGCCTATTGGTCTCAACCCAGTTGGTGATTACGTAGTCTGTGAAGTTTGTTGTGTTGCTTGGACTGCTTAATTCGATCAAAGTTCAATTAATTAAATATGATTTAATTATATATTTTCATTTAAATAACTTTAATTTGGATTTAAATCAAAATCATTACTAAATTATGCAGTTTAATCCCTATATATCTCTGCTAAAACATTAAAATACTAGAAAAAAACATTTCCTTTCCTCCTTCAAGAGATTTTGTTCTTATTATATCGTTTGCTTCAAATACAAAATAAGAAATAAATTAAAATTCAAGAAAAAAACTTTTTTTTTATTAAATAAATATCAAAACGTAACTATTTTTTATGTATTTACAGCAGTTTAATGAAAGTCTTTTAAAAAAAATAATTTATACCTATTATCATTCTTTTAATCAATTTATAAATAGTTAAACCCCTTGCTACCCCAATTAAAATACTAAGAAAACACTGATTAATTAGTTACAATTAATGTAGGACAATCAGAACTTTTTCTTGTTGGACAATTGGGAATAAATAATTTTCAAATGTTTGACAATCGGGAATAAACCATAAATAATCTCTGTTTCGTTACTTCAATTGTTCGTACTTGATTACACAAATGATTGAATTTAATCAAGTCATAATTGATTTTGAAAATATCCTATAAAATGTCTTGGATGAGTGATAATGTTCTAAATTTGTCAAACAAGATTTGCCATGTTTTATGTTCTATAAACCCCTCGGCTACACCTCGGGGTTTATACTCTACAAAACATAGCAAATCATTGTTTAACCTATACTTAAAATCTTGATATTTAAAAAATTAAATTTAGCTAAGTTCAAAGAACTGGACGGTTCTCAAAATATGGCCTTGACAAAAACAAAATAAAAAGTAAAAATCCTTTGTTCTTACTGGAGTGAGATTGCTGGGGTGATCCGACTCAGATCACCCCTGATAGAACAAAAGAGCTGGGATGTAAGTAATAGTTATCACACGAGGACGCAGTTTGTCTGTATAAGATCACTCCGACAGCCGAAGCCCGGAGGGGTGAGCTTATACAGACACCCCAAGTCAGAGTGTGATAACTATTTTACATCCCAGCTAATTTGTTAAGCTAAGGAAAGACGATATACATTCTTAAAAATTATTTCCATGCTTAAAATGTCATGAAATAAATATCCTATACTATAATAATAATATATATCCCTCTTGTGCCCCACAGCTATTCTTTATATCCGATATTTTAACACCAAAATGCAAGCGAGTTCGTGGTGTAGTAGGTAAGGTAGAAGTCTAGTAAACGGAGGACACTGGTTCAAATCCCACTATGGACAATGTCATTTTTCAACGTTTTAAAATCGTTATCTTTAACAATCTTATGGATAGAAAAACGTAAAATTTTACTAAGTCTAAAACAACTGAACAGTTCTCAAAATCTGGCCTTGACAAAAACAAAAAATAAGTAAAATTGTCCATTGTTCTAACTGGGGTGAGATTGCTGGGGTGATCCGGCTCAGATCACCCCAGTTAGAACAAAGGAGCTGGGATGTAATGGAATTGATCGTCCGATTTTTGGTGTCCCTTTGCGATAATGAATAACTTTGATTTGGTAGGGTAGAACATTATTAATAATAACTTGTAATCAGCAAAATATCGATTTCTTGGCTATCTTACAATTCGTAAATTGGATGTCCAGGCGAGCAGTTGTAAGTTAAAATAGTTGTTCTGAATGATATCTGTTCACCAGGAGTTCGTAGTTATCGTATTTTCTCCAAAAGTGAAAAGTTATCATAATATTTTCCAGCACTCCGAAGTGTTATCCACTGTGATAAAGTTGACTTCTTATTTAGACATGAAGGGCTCGTTGTGACTCCAAGTAACTAAATACCGAATTAGCTACTGTAAATTTATTTTCTTCTGCATATGCGGATTTCGACAACTTATGTCTCCAGTGCAGATAAAATCTAAAATCTAAACGTTTGGAAGAACATAAACCCAAAGAAGTTAAAAATCTGATAGAGAACAAATTACCAATATGATCTCAATATAAAGCCAAAATCAGGTAAGGAAAGAGCTTTGCATGTGGGAGATACTCCTTAGTTTTCAACAAAATTTACAAAAATTTAGATATTGCAAGTTTCCAAATGGAATTGGCTTTGAGGTCAGCACCGAAGTACTGACTACTGGGTTGGTGAATAACTAACAGTCCACCAGCAGAGGCATCGACCCAGTGCTAACAAATAACTAAATACCGAAGCTACTATAAATTTATTTACTTCTGCGTATGCGCATTTCGACAACTTATGTCTCTTCAGTGCAGATAAAATCTAAGAGCAACAATAAAAGCGTTGTTCCATTTATTGTTTTTACCATGTATTTGTAAAGACTTTGTCTCATGTGCATTCACTCCACATCCCTTCATTGATTATGCCTGATATATATTTTGTAGCCATTGCTCATTGATATGCAATATATCTGACCAATGGTATGGCTTTGTAATAGCAGCTTTTATATCTTACAGCAAAATATCGAGTACACAAGCATATTGTTGAGCGATTGCTATTATTATTTAAAAATAACACTGATAGTCAAAAAAAATGTCGAAGTTACTGTAAATTTCGTTTTGCATATGGCCATTTCGACAACTAATGTTTCTTCAGTACAGATAAGATCGAAGCATTGGAAATCCAGGAAAAAAATCTGAGTAATCGATCGGACTCAACTTTTCTTTTATTTCTAAACAGGTTGGCAGGTTGGGGACAATACCTCACTTTGAGTATAATACCCCAAACAGGGTATAATTTTACAGTGATAAAATCACTTATTTCTGAATTTTGACTTTTTACTCAAAAGGGCAACAGTTTATATCAATAGCAACAATTTTTCAAAAGAAATTATGTAGCTATATTTAATGCAGAAAAAATGAATGGCCTCTGAAATTTGCGTTTTACATGGGCACATAACTTTTTGAAAACTAAAAATTTGAATGTGTGTATTTTGTGAAAATTATTGCTATTGATATAAACTGTTGCCCTTTTGAGTAAAAAGTCGAAATTCAGAAATAAACAATTTTATCACTGTAGAATTATACCCTGTTTGGGGTATTATACCCCAAGTGAGGTATTACACTCCAAATGGGGTATTGTCCCCAACCTGCTAAAGTAATCTCGACCTGACTCCAGGGGTTGCTAATTCTTTAAATCCTTTTTGGCGAGATATCCTGTTGAATTGGTTAAAATTGAAGGAAACACAATCCAATGAACAGAGTATCTTGAGTCAACCCATATGGTTCAATCAAAATATTGATATGTTTTTATCACAAATGGTGTGAGAGTGACATATATTTTGTCAACGATCTTGTTGATGATAATATCAGATTTTGAGTTATGGGCAGTTCAAAGAAAAATATGACTTGCATTGCCCATACCTTGAATATTATGGAATAATCCATTCAATTCCAAAAGAATGGAAGGAAAAAATGAAAAAAGAAGACCAATTGACAACGGTTGAAGATGACATGTTTAACAAGATAAAAATAAATCCAAAAATTACAGCAATTTCGTGAAAGGATATGCAGAAGAACCACTAAAACTAAAAAAAAAAATAAGTGGGAGTTAGAACTAGATCTTTCTGTTGATAATTGGAGTTATATTTTTGGTCTTCCTTTTAAGGTTTCTAAAAATAACAGATTGAGTATGTTGCAGTTCAAAATTATACACAGAATTATCGCAGCAAATTCCTTTTATTTAAATTGCAAGTGAAAGGAAACTGAACTTTGCATTTTCTGTGGTGAACTTAAAGAAAGTATTTTACATCTTTTTTGGACATGCAACACAGTTAAAACTAGAATGTCAATTGTTCCAAGAACAATTGATAGGTATTTTCCAAAGTTGCGTCATTATGTTCTCATTATTGATTGTCCTAACAAACTGGCTTATTCTTTTTTTGTATATAAAACTATCATTTTAATCATTAAACAAACATTCTAAGCTTCATATGTATCTATTTTTGATAATTTAAACGTCAAGTACAGTCGTTTTCTTTGACTTTGACATTAACCTCATTCGAAGGTCAAGTCCTACTTAATACTTTTTTGAATAGAAAGTCCTCTTTATCTGCAAAGAAAGCTATTAATATAACACCTACATCATTCACAAAAAATGAGTTTTTGGTCTATCAACCCATTACAGCTGGTCTTATCATTTTGGACCCAAAGTAAGAAATGAAAAGAGATACCCGTTTTCTTTGTCACATTTAATTAGCTATCTGTAACAGCTGTAGAGCTGCTTACAATTTCTAAAAAAAAATTCTGTTTCTAAATACAGATCGGATTCACAGGGTCAGTCTGATCAAACCCTGACAAGGCTGATAAATGGTACCAAGTATCAAAAGAAAGTATTATTTAAATTGTCTTTTTTTTTTGCGGTCGTATAATGGTATGGCGCTGGTGTCGGCGTTTTTGGGCAGCATTATTTTGGTTCTAGTAGACGGATTAATATCAAATTTTAGTATGATGTTTCTTGGCACATGCGTAAACGAAGAATCAAAAGGGCTAATTTAATTTTTATTTTCCATAGTTTGTGTCCAGCAAATTACTGGGTCAATCCCTTTATTATGTCCATCTAATTATTGTGTCAAGCTGTTTAGTATGTCCGCACTCATTTAAATTACACGTGTTCAAATTGCAGTGGTCGACATGCTGCTTTCGTTTCATGCTGCGCTCGGCGTAGCATAGTCCTCTATTTCGTACTAAAATTACTAATTTTGCTTTGATACTGATTATGTTACATATTTAAATAAGATTGCTGAAAAATTTTATTAAAATGTCATCTAATTATCTATCACCTATGATAAACATTTCACAAAGTATATAATATGAATATAAATTTGTTAATAATTAGAATTGACAGCCATTTAAAACATAGTAGTAACGAATAACTAAATACCGAAGTCACCGTGAATTTGAATTCTGAAAATATCAAGTAGTGTCATCATGAAAAATGTGATACTGCTACTGTTATAGAATTACAGAACTGATAAAAATAACTTATGAATCAGACATTTCTGATTCTATTTACATATCAAAAGCTAACATTAAATTTAAGAAAACTTAAAAATGGTTCATTTGAGGATTAACACTTTATGTCCTAAATATCCATCAACACCCAAAGAATTTTTTGTCCATTACACTTCATTACCTATCTCTTACGCTTTACGAATTATTTTACAAAAAACAAATTATATATATATATATATATACAGGGGTGTTTCCTAAAATAACTCCCTCCCAACATAACGTGGTGATCCAAAACAATTAAAAACACATCTATCAACAACGATCAACAAATCTGTCAAATTTCATCGCTGTACCTCTTTCCATTAAGCCACCGCTTTAAAAAGAAGAAAACTATCCGATTTTACAAAAACAAGAAAGGTATTTCCCCTATGGAAAATACCTTTAAATATTTGGCTTTCTCTCCATAACTGGTTCTCTGAAAAAGGTATTCAATTTCCATTTAATCCGGTAGAAGTTATATTTGGTTGCACTTCTGAAAATTCAAACATGACATTTGACAATATTCTTTTGATTGTCAAACACTACATTTATACATGTAAGTTAAAATGCTTAAAACCTAATTTAGTATCCATTAAAGAACAAATCAAAAAGGAAATATCAGTTGAAAAGATGGCCAGTTCCTTTTTTTCGGTTGCAAGAAGAGAGACTGTGGAAAATAAATGGAGAATTATATCTGCTGCACTTGAGGATTGAGCACACAATTATATCATATATATAATTGTCAGTACCTATTGAAATAAAATAAATTATATTACTATTCATCAACAGAATTATATATGTTCTTTTCTTCAATGCATACTTACTTTGTTATTATAACACTAATGTTTTTTTTCTGAAAATAAAGAATTACAAAAAAAATCTCGACCTGACTCTGAATCAGTCTGAAATTTACTCGACCTGCATCGATTAGTACTGGAAAAGTGTCAACCTGTCTCATCGTTCAGTTTGATTCAGTACTGAAAGAGTTTTAACCTGTCCTAACAAGTAAGAGCAGCAATTCACTTATTCAGTTGTCATGATATTTTATTTCAAAGAAAATGTATTTTATATTCATAATGTTTATATAATGTTTTATGTAAATAATTGTTATTTTATAGTCTCTCATAACTCTTTTAAGAGTGGCTCTTGTGTGTTTTAACGAGTGTTTTAAATTGCTTTGTATTTTATATGTAATGTAAATCAAGAGGTGAGACTTTAATAAAGTATTTGTCTTGTCTTGTCAAGCTTTGAGATTTGTTCAGCAATCATTTACCTTCTCATAAACACTTGTGTTGAAATGATAGATAGATTAAAACAATGAGTGCAGTCATTTCCCAATCCCAAAGCGTTTCATCTATAAGCCGGCATCTTCAGATTTTTTTTATGAATGAGTATTAAGGGGTTTATCTGTTTCCTTTATGGTGTTTAATGTTATTATAATGAGTTTTATTTTTTGTTTCTCTTTTACTTTTCTACTCAGCTACCAACGTGTCAATGCCTGACATACAGGAACCAACAGAACTCTCAAATTGTATTTACAGTGAGAGTTGGGAAATCAGCAGCAAAGGGTGTACCATGTATAGTTCGATATTACCACTCATTTTTGTGTTACTCCATATCTTAAAGTGACATTGATTGATCGACCAGAGATATCAACATTTTATAATATAAATGAAAAAAAATGGACTTTATTAATTTTTTGGCTTTTAGTTGCCTTTATTTTATTATTGAATAAAA
Source organism: Modiolus philippinarum (assembly GCA_002080025.1). Taxonomy (NCBI): domain Eukaryota; kingdom Metazoa; phylum Mollusca; class Bivalvia; order Mytilida; family Modiolidae; genus Modiolus; species Modiolus philippinarum. The sequence continues at coordinate 67,524 of MJUU01049707.1, forward strand.
GTTACTTAACATTTAATATGTGTTGTTGTTAGGTAGAATTCCAATAAAAACAAATCTTTTGGGATTCAAGGAATGTACCAAATATTATGCAGTCTGAAATCCGGTGGTATTCAAACAATAGAATACGAACTCTCCTTTAGAAAAGATAAAAATGTCGATTTCAATTTGTAACATCGTTGTTAAGACCAGATAAAAGTTACTTGTAACATGAAAATTTATACTCTGTTATGTCCATGTGACGTATCTTGATGTTGATGCCATTTTGTAAAAAAAATTTTGATATTTCTTGCATATTTATTAATGATAAATGAGATTTCCCGGAACCTACCTGGTTCCAAAGAGTTTTTGGATCTAGGCATTTCTTTACAACGAAAATTTTTAGGAAAAAATATACTTTGCAATTAAATATCTATCGATTCATTTGCAAATTTTGGACTGGGTACACGCAGTGGTTTCGACGAAATAAAGTATATAAAACGAGCACTTCTACCTCGCAACCGTCCACGGTTATATAAACAAAATCGATTTTTACTCACTAAGCACGTGGGGTCTTTGACTGGGCTTTAAGTGAAATCAATGAAATTTTGTGTTGATGATTACCCTTTGAGATCATGGGTATAAAAGGTAAATGGCGCTGTTTCAAGACGATATGATTTTGCCCAGTAACATAGAATTCATTTTGGATCTCAGCGATCGTTACTAAATTGACCTATAACTAAAGTACGTTAAAAAATCTATCTGTACATATAATTTTGTCTAGGTACATGCATTTTAACGCCCTATAGCAATTGATTTTGACTAGGCTGTCCGTTGAATATTTTCATCACGACAGTAAATTATGTGAGGAATTCACATATTATCTCTTCTTGGAGGCAAGCTAAATCACTTTTTAACTACAAGTAAAGATCTGGGAATTGAATGACATTTTCACTAAATGTTGTATTTGTTTATTTCTTTTGAAATCTTGACGTTTTGTCGATTGTTTATTTTTCGTCGCCATGCTGTTAATTTGTACCGAAAAAGTTATGAACACAGAAGAGCTTTTCCAGAAGGGAGATAATTTTATACCACAAGATTTCCCGCTGTTATGCAGTCGTATTGAAAATAATATTTTGAAGGGAGAGATCGATTACGGCTCGGTAGCTATTGGGAATTCCAAAATAAAACAGGTCTTTCAGTCTTTGGCAATTTAATAAAATTTAAAATCATATTTTTGAAATCCTATTGTTCAACACTAGTTGCAATACTCATCTGTTGCTTATATAATTCTAATATTTTGTATTTATTTCCAAAAATATTTGTTTTCTACCTTATAGTTTGGAAAAACAGTCATAACTCCAATTCCATATTTTGGTCTATCAAGCGTTTTAACCATTTCATATTAAAATAAATACTAAAATCTCCTCAGCCCCATTAGCCTGATAATTTTATTATTTACTGGACACCTGACCTGTCAGATCAACTGAACAAGTCCATAATTTAAACCCAGAACATGACTTTCTGAAATTCTGAACCGCTGATGCACTACTTAGCATTGATACATGACAAGTCTCAAGGTTTTATCTCTTGTAGTTTCAGAACTTAGTGAGCATTACACATATACGAATGAAACTAATCTGATTGCAAAAATTTCATGCCACTGCTCTGCAATAGCGGGTAATCGAAATTTTGTATTTGTTTTGAGGTTGATGATTTGGCTATCAAATAAACAAAAATGAACAAGAACGCCACAAAACTGAAACACTAGCATTGTCCCTACATAAACTTGAGGTATCATCAGGGGTTCCGGTAAGCATGATCTGCTCCACGCGTGGCACCCATCACACTGCGAGTGAAAAGCCCGGTTTTGCCACAGTCGGTGTTTGTCAGTCCGTTAATAAACTCTGGATCTACGCAAAGATATCTATTCTCATCTATGAAAAAGAACAAAAAATCATCTTGACCTTCTTCTGAATGCAAAAAGAACCATACTGTATTGGGGTGAATTATTAAAGGTCTTAAAACTACTAAGACTGCTTGTTTTGTTCCGGTCCTACAAAATACATGTCCACCTGTACAAAATATATTTTAAGAGAATTATAAGGGTAACCTGTTCCAACTTTGTGGAAAAATCCCATTTGTTAAAAAAAACTGTTTTATAAAACACGTTAGTTTTATTTAGGTTATATTAACAGTAACTTTACATATTTTTCAACATCTCTAAATAAACATTTTTAACACAGTTAAATAAAATATTGCACATTTGTATAAATCTTGAAGGTGTCGAGAATCCTTGTAATGTTGAACAAAGCAAGCACTATCTTCAAATAACACCAAATATAAGCATTTAAGAGGCCTCCTATTGCTTATAATAAATTCCGATAAGACCGTCTAGATACATATATGGGGGTCATATATCTGTTGATGATATCCAATTAATGACCAAATCTTCCAGACTATTAGGACAATTAGGACTAACATTTGCAATCCAATCGTTAGAAATGACAGTTTTCACTGCAATATATTCCAAAAGTATGGTTGCTAGGTAGAATTCCAAAATCTCAATTGAATTTGACAGTTTCAGGAAATTGACCAAGATTGCAATAAAGATTTTTTTATGTTCTATTAGTTTTTACATAAAATGAATGAATGGACATCTTTATGATGCCAAAAACCCTAACTTTAAGGTACTTCATAATCATTTCAGTCAGCCTGATCTTGATCAGTGCCTAAAAATGTGAGTTCGTATAATTAAAAGGATTTACCACTATACGAACAGCTCAAATCTTAGTACACTTAACCGCACGGAAAGAGAATTATTTTGGATAAAAGATGAAAAGAATAATTAAACAACAAGTTCGTTTTTGAAACTAATGTTCACACCAGAATGTCAAAATATATCAGGAAGTTACTATAAATTTCATTACTATAGATTGCTATTCTCTGCATTGCATAAAGTTGGTAACTTTCCTGAGACAAAAAAGATGTTATATTTTTTATTCTATTAAGCAATCGACTCGTAATCAATTTCTTTCGGTCAAAATTATCAGTTTTAATATAATTCCATAACATTTGGTTTAATTTCACGAAACTGTATTCGAACTTTATATTACAACAATGCCATTTTGTACTCCTTTTACTAATAATGATCATTTTCAAAAGTATCTCTAATTCTGATGTAGGTAAATTTCTTGAAATTCTCATAAAATATTCTACCTAACAACCACATCCTCTCCCCTTTCCCCAATAGTTAGAATTATTTTAAATAATAAGATGGTAAAAATCTTGGTAAACTGTTAGAAAACATTTATTTTTGTGCTCCACCGTCGAAATATTTCTGGCAAAATCCTTTCTGTTGAATGGGGGTAATAAAAAAATTACTGAACAGAATCGTAAAGAGCCGAAGTCATTGAGTCAAAAAGACAAATCAGGTGGAAACCATTACTGTTATAACTGTTACTGAAAGGTCGTAGACAAGAAATGATCACCCCAGTACTGGGTAAAAAAGAATCTTGAATCAGAGTTCTGACCAAAACTTCAAATTGTTTTCACAAGGAACTGATATCTATTAAAGAACTTTGTTAATGATCGTAATGAGACGGAATTTTTTAAAGCCTTGATTAATAACGCAGACACGGAAATAACTATGTCTAATAAGAAAATCTTTATAATTTGTGCTAGCTTTCGCGTAACGTTTCAACTGCAGTGTGAAACATTCACTCCGTTAATTACTGTCCATGTTAGGGAAATTAAAAATTTTGAAATTAAAATCGTCCTTTTTGTCGTAAATTTAAATTTTCCATAACTCATCTATTTGGAAAAAAATTACTATTACATTTTTTTCTGAAGCTGTCAAAAAAACACGTTGATTTTTTAGATTTCAAATTGTTTATCGCAACAACAATTTTAAATTTCTTTTAAGAGAAATGTTATTGTATTGTATATATATATATATATATACATATATATATATATATATATATATATATATATATATAGTTTTGGTTAATTTTCTGAAAACAGAAGCACTTTTTATATGTTTATCCATTGAGGGTAAAATATGTTTTGATGGGCCGAATTGCTTTTTGAACGGAAATACTGGTATATTAATACCCATCAGGACTGCCTGTATATGTTTTAACACTATTGTAGTATTTAAGTATTCAAATGACTATATGGATTCTAATAAATCTTTAATTCTCAGAAATCTTATCTGAAGTCCCCACTTTTTAGATAAGGTATAGATCTATAAGAAAGTAAACAAATCAGTCTAAAGAATAAAATTTCTTTGATCAGCCAACCTATGAGGGTGGTGATATCAATTTCGAAAATTCTTCCTGATACTCCAAGAAGGAGACGTTTTCTGGTGGAAAATATATACTTGTTGGTGAATTAAAAAAAGAAAACAGAAGAGACCTGTAATAACTGAATATTTCACTTGCAGGCCACAATATTCCAGAGAACACCAGGACAAAGGCGCAAAGGCAAATAAAAGACAAAATGCAAAAAAAAAAAAATTCTCTGGCTTGATTTGCTGTGTTCCAGTCAAAAGATGGAAATATATGCACTTAACATAACCGGTCTGAGATCATATGTCATCCAAGTAACTATAAAACATAATTTTTTCTTGGATTTTGTTTTCATGAGATATAATTTAGAGACAGAAGGGGTTTAATTATGTGGGTCGTGCTGAAGTTATATCTTTTGATCTATGTTCTTTCATATCTTCACAACTGCTCCGGGTTTTTCAGAAAGGCACAAACTGGTAAGAATTTGCTAAGTTAACTATTTATTTATTCATCATTCTCCCTTACAAAATTTAAAGATCATCATCACTACCTTCCTGATCCATAAACACCTGTCACTTCCTTTAGATATAGTCATCCTTTCTTTTGGAAATCAGCAAAATGTTATTGTTGCAGTGCGCCTCACTACTCACAAATCCATTTTACTTTATCTTAATCATTTTTATGATTTTTTTAATTCATGTAAAGTAAAAATTCGACAATGAAACACAGACATATCTGTACATATGGAATACATGGTCTTATTCTTGAATATTACAAATACAGATGAATCCACAATTTCTTGAAAATATCTATACCTTGACATCCAAGAAACCAAACAAATAAGGCAATAATTCAATAGTCTTCCCGCTTTACTGTTGACACATAAAAAGGTCTAACTAGTTTATGAATTCTATATGAATAAAAGCTTACAGACTTCACATTAGGGAGAAGGCTGCCGGATAAAATTGCAATATTAATGAATCATCTAAACTAAGTTTCCCTGAACTTTTTGATGAGTTTTCCAGTATGGAATTACTACATTTATTAATTGTTGATACGTAATATCGTGATCCAATTTTTCAAAAGACTTTTGAGCACATGAGACCTTGGTTCCAAAAATCTTTCATGTCATTCATTACTTAGGCCATTATTAACAGTGAACAAAGAAATCTGCTTGAGTTGTCAAGAACTGAAGTCCATGGGACAAAAAGACAAATCATGTGGAAACAACCGGAAAAAAAATTGTAGACTACAATGGTCCTGACTAGGCACAGGCATTTCAAAAGAAATGGTGGCGTAGCCGTTTTTATGGCATGCCAAACCTCCCCTTCCATTGCGTTAGTATCCGTTAGCAACTCAACAGAAATTGCTATTGAAAGGTCATAGACAGTTGAAAGAAATAAAAGTGACAACAAAAGTCCGAATCGATCAAAGGAAGAGACCAGTAAGGAAAATCCGTATAAAGGAAAATCCGAAATGATCATCCAACAGAATCTTAAATCAGAGTTCGGACCGAAACTTCAATTTAAAAAAAGGGACTGATATATATTAAAGAACTTTTTTAATGATCGTATGAGACGGAATTTTCTGAAGAATTGATAAATAAGGCGGTCACAGAGATAACTATGTCTAATTAGAAAGTCTGTTTAATTTGTGCTAGCTCTCGCGTAACGAATCAGCTGTGAAACATACATAGGAGAAGCTGGAATATTACTGTACATGTAAGCGAAATTGATAATTTTGAAATTAGAATCGTCCCTTTTGTCGTAAATTTAAAATAACCATTTTCCATAACTTTGCCATTTGGAAAAATCCTATTTCATTTTTTTCTGAAGCTGTCAAAAACCTGTGAATTTTTAGACTTTGTCGTGAATTGTTTTACTGAGATGACAATTTTCGTAAAATTCAAAATTTAAATAAAAAAAGATGTAGATCTTGTGGTTTCTGTGTCGTTTCCTTTATTTCTAGTTCTGGTGGATATTAATTGGGTCCATTCAGGAAAAGATGAGAAAATCATCAATATATCTACAAGTGAAATTGCAGGATCCAACATCTTTTATTTTATGTTCTTACGAGTCCCTGAAGAAATTTAGTCTCGCAAGAATATAAAAACAAGTCTGCGTTTAGAGGAGAACACTTAATGCCCATTGGTATGCCAACTTGCCGTTGATAAATAGCACCTCCAAATGTGACAAATATATTATCAATTAGAAAATCAAGCATATTGCACACCTATTTTCATCATAGCATACTTTTCCTTTTAAATAACAAATAGAAGTTTAATGAAAAGCGGCTATTAGGCAGAGGTTTGCACGAAGGATATATTCCTCGGTTATAAAATTTGGATATTGCAAATCCCAAATTGAACAGGTTTTCAGGCCAGCACTAAACTTTTGACTTTCTTCAATTATTGTTATTATTATTATGATTATAACTAAATGCCGAAGTTACTGTGAATTTTCTTTCTGTGTATGCGCATTACGACAACTTATGTCTCTTCAGTGCAGATAAAATCTTAACTTTTTGAAGACCATAAACTCGAAAATGTTTAAAAACAGATAGAAAACAAATAACCAATATGACCCAAAAGTAGAGCCAAAATAAGGTAAGGACAGAGCTTTGCATGAGGGAGATACTCCTAAGTTTTCAACAAAATTTACAAAGATTTAGATATTGTAGGGTTTCAAAAATAATCAGCTTTCGGGTCAGCACAGGAGTACTTACTACTGGGCTGGTGAATACCCTCGGGGACTAACAGTCCACCAGCAGTGGCATATTAGGCAACAAGGGACGACAATTACAACGTAAAAATGTCTGCCACAAACTATTGTACAGAGTTTTATAATTTGATTAAGTTATAAGTAAGAGGTATGGTTACTCATTTTCTTCATATATTATTTTTCTTCGTTGGACATATTTAGCCCGTTACATTGGACAATCTGTCTTTCACACATGCCATCATTACAAACTTCAGGACTGTTTTCTTGTTATACTGAGTCACAAGTTTAAACAATTTATAACTAATCCTTTCCATCCTTATACGATAGATAGATTCAAATGCATTTTCATACTTGACGATTTAAGTTTCAAATGCTAAAATTTTGAAAATGTTCAAACATGTGAACGAAATTTCATGAACACTTTCTCTTTCTATACTACAACTTTTTGTTTGTTTGCAAAACACTGCTGATCAACTGTTCATTAGAATTAAAGTTGCTACGAATTGTACACTTCTTAATCCAGATATGTAATTTTGGACAGTTTGTTTATGCAAATTTATCCGGACTAAATCCAAGAAAACAGATAAATTTCGAAAATAATAATAGATATCCTGACGGCTACTACTACTCAACAGAGGTGGGGGTTTTGGTACCCATAAACCGGTTTAACCCTACCACTGTCATTTGCTAGTGGCGGTACCAAGTCCGGCTGTCCCGAGTTTCTATCGTTGTATACGTTTGTCTTTTGTTTTTTATTGTGTTTTTTTTTCTTGTGCAGTTCCTTGATACATTGTGGCATGTGACTATGTATTTTGGCCATTTTATATGTTTCCTGTTATCTTTTTATTCCATTTTAAATGTTGGCAAGCTGCTTTCAGTAACTTGAAATTTCAAAGTATCATGTTTCCTTGAAACAATTTATTTGTAAATTTCTTAGTTTTATTGCAATGCAATTGAAACTGTCTAAAACGTATCAAACTTCCACAAAAACTTATATTCAATTAATGATTTTTTTGCTTAATGAGATATGCTCATCGGATCATTTTTATTTTTATTTTTTATTTATTTACTTATTTTATTTTATTTCTTTATTTATTGTCTTTTTATGTTCTTTTTTCATTCTTGTAAAGCATGTTGACCAAATCTCAGAAAATCAATCACTTTGTATTTGAATCAATAAAAATGACAACCAAAGTCCGAATCAATTACAGGGAGAGACCAGTCAGGGAAATCCGTATAACATACAACAGATACCAGGAAACACAACCTAACCCAGAACATTTTTGGCAAGCCGTCATATTCCCGACTTGGAATGGGTAGATACAAATAAAATGGTGGGTTAAACCAGGTTTAATGATACATCAAAAGTTGTATATATCAATGCTTTTATAACTATTTCTCTTTTCTTTGATATGATAACTGCTGGTTAATTCCAAATTTCTTAGAAAAATACCCCTTGAATGAAAGAATATGAGGAATTTTGATTTCCAAATGATCCTTTCCTGTGGAACCACACTAAGTCTATATACGTTGATTTACCAATCTTACATTTTGGTAATATGTTTGTTTTTCCATATGCAGACGCTTTAATTAACATTTGTCATTTGTTACCACTAGGCCGATGACTCTGCTGGTGGGCTGTTAGTACCCGAGGGTACTCACCAACCCAGGGGTCAGTACTTCGGTGCTGACCCGAGAACCGATTTAATTTGGAAACTTGCAAATATCTAAATGAAGTAGTATCTTCCCTTTGCATAGCTTTGTCCTTAGCTGATTTTGGCTTTTCGTCTAGATCTTTTGGTTAGATGATCTCGATTAGATTTTACAATATTTTGATTTTGTTTTATGGTCTTCTAAATGTTTCAATTCGATCAGCCTCGAAGAGATATAATTTGTCGAAATGGCTAAACTAGTATACAGAAACTAAATTTACAGTAATGTCGGTATTTTGTTATTTACACGTAAATTAATCATGACTAGACTGATTTACTATTTCTTATTCACCAAGGTTATGTTCAAATAATTGTCACTATGTTAACAGAAGTTTTGCAGTCGTAACCATAATTTGACAGATCAGTACAGTGTTTCTACTATACAAACTGAAAAAGACATTTTAGCAGATGCAGAGTTTGTTACCAAACTGTTAGACATCGACTATAACAGAGTGTGCGGGACAAATTTGCAAAATACACTAATTGCAAAAATGGCGAAAAATGTTTCTGACATATGAAGGCTAGCTAAGATATATACTTTATGCCCCTCAAAGGTTGTTTTGCCGAAAAAAATGCGTATTATCCTCTGCTGAGAACCTGCTGCTGATTTTTTTCCAAATTTTCTGCAACGAAATTCAATTTTCCTTGGAGGAAAATATTTTTCCACACAGGAAAATCTTATTTCCTCAAAGGATATCAATTTTTCCTTGAAGGAAGTCTGATTTCCTAAAGGAGAACAAATATTCCCTTGAGGAAAAAACGTTAACAACTTTTCCTCCATGGAAATTTTGTTTTCCTCAAAGGAACATTAAATAACATTTCCCCGCTGGAAAACAGGGTCCCCAGATTTCCTTCGTGGAAAATCAGATGCAGTTGATTTCCCTAGAGGAATTTAAATATCTTTTCAACATTCATTGTTTTAAAATGCTTATACATACTGATTCCGTAACATTTTTTTCACAATAATACTGTTTTATGTAGGCTTTCCTAAATAGCAATAACATTAAAAAAAAAACAACTTTGGAAGGCAACTGATTTCCTTCTCCTTTACTTAATTTATTTTGTGACAAAAAAGATAGGGACACAAAAAGCTGAAACAACAATATATTTCTAACATGGCTTGGTAGAGCATAACAAATGATATGTACAGTACAACTTATCTGAACTACAGATAACCAGTAAAATCTCCACTATATGACATATCCTGAAAGTGATGTTGGAATTGGACTTACTGTTTTGAACGAAATACGGACTAACAAACTGACAGATGACGCAAAAGGAAAATTATAAATAAAATTAAAATCATGAGAAGAAGATAAAATATTTGAATACCCAAAAGTTTCAGTTGAATCTAGAATTAAAAAAGAGTTCCAAATTATCAAAGAAAAGACTGTAAAGTAATTTAAATAAACATTTCAAGTAAATAATATCAAAATACCGTAGTTACTGTTAATTTAGTTTTCTGCACATTCGCATTTCGACGACTTATGTCTCATCTGTACAGATAAAATTTAAATATTTGGAAATCCATATACCGAAATATTCATGTAAAAGCTGATAAAGGACAATTATCCAAATGAGCTAAAAAGTAAAGCCAAAATCGGCGATGGACAGAGCTATGTGAACAAGTAGATCGGGTAAACAATATAACCAGAAAGTATGGAATTTATTACAGTTTTAAAGGTGATGAAGATTAACAAAATTTATTAACAAATGATTTTTTTTTGCTCAGTGAACAACTTAAGTCTGAAAATTCTAAATTTTAGGTATCACTAGCGCAAAAGCAAAAACTAAATCATGTTAACATATTCTACGGGTTTGTATGGAAAGCGCGAACCACAAAAAATAGAAAAACTCAATTTAAGTTACTAAAACTTAGTTTTTCTCAACTTAAATTCAATTTAAGTTACTAAATTCGAATTAACGCTACTTAAAATGAGTTTAAGTATTTTTTGTTGTTCCCGCGCTGTTAACGCTAGTTAAAACACCGAAAATGTATTAACAGAACTTAATGTTGTTAGTTGCTTAATTCAAATTAATGCTACTTAATAAGCGTTTTTTATTGGATTGAATTTAAGTAGAGAAAAACTTTGTTTTAGTATCTTAAATTGAGTTTTTCTATTTTTTGTGGTTCGCGCGTGCATTAACAGTTTTCCATTAACTCTACTTAAGTAGAGTTTTCCACTAAAAATTAGAGTTAATAGCCGTAGTACTGTTTGAAACAACCAGTTTGATTGGTTGAAAGGTTTGTTTTAGATTTAGGAATGTAAAAGAATTTTTTTATCTTTTGTATTTTTTTTTATATTTTCCATCCGAATTTGGATCTATGAAATGCCTAATAATCTTTAAGATTTTCATATTTTTTCTGTCGATTGCTTTTTTTAAAGATCTTCCAGAAAAACTTGTTTGTGGTTTTAAAAAGTGTCAATAATGCCATGTGTGTAACGCTAATTATATAGATATACACAATAAATATCTATGAAAAAAATAATACCCTGTGAAATGGTAAACATTCCAGAATTTCGTTCAAAAGGATTTATCAAAAGGTGTGTTCTCTGAACGTCAACTTTCTTAAAATCACATATTGTAACATTGTTGTTTTAGCAATTATCATGGGGTCCTTTAAAGGGGGAATTAGAAAATTATATTGATTAGGTGAAATATTATAATTACTATGAACTATCATTGTTATTAAAGTATTATTTAAAAATTTGTATTTGTTTTTGGTTAAATTTATTTAAAAATAGTTCAAAAATATATATATATAAAAAATAAAAGTATAAAGAATGACAAAAGAAAGAAATTTAATGAAAAATGTTTAACAAAATCTAGAAACNCCCCCCCCCCCGAAATTCATGTAATTTGCAACATATGGAACTCTTCGAAAAGGATATGCTAAATTAAAGGGTTTTTTTAAATAAAAATAAAATTAAAAGTTTTGACATTCAATTGCAGACTATTTTTTCTCAAATATTACTTATTATGAATATAAATTAATGTCATTATTAAATCTCGACATCCACGAATTGCTTTGAACAAAAAAAAAATAAAAAAATAAAAAGAACGGATAAAGAACAAAGATAAACAAAAACAAAATAATGAAACACTTTGAACATCGACTGTTCCAACTGTATTTTATTTTATATAAATTGAATTTTCGGTACACGGTCAACATGGTTGACACACAACACAACAGTCGGCCAATCAAAACGATTGTCTTAAACAGGACTTGGGATATTAACTCTAATTTAGTGGAAGATTCTACTTAAGTAGAGTTATGCGCGCGCGAACCAAAAAAAATAAGAAAAACTCAATTTAAGTTACTAAAACTTAGTTTTTCTCTACTTAAATTCAATTTTAGGAACTTAATGTGAATTAAATTCAATTTATGTTGTTCGGGCGCACTTAATGATAGTTTAATTGCCATTTTCTCTACTTAATTCGTTTTTCTAACATTAACAGCTAATATCTCTGTTTAAGTGCTTAATCTCCTTAAGTAGCGTTAATTCGAATTAAGTAACTTAAATTGAATTTAAGTAGAGAAAAACCAGGTTTAAGTAACTTAAATTGGGTTTTTCTATTTTTTGTGGTTCGCGCTTGCCATAGGTTTGATAGGATATGACTGACAACGATTTTGAAAGTGAGGTTAGAATTGGACGAGTTTCGGATTAACAACGCATGACATAAAAACAAAAAAAACAAAAAAACAAAAAACAAAAAAAAAAAAAAAAAAAAAAAAAAAAAAAACTTACAGGCTTTCTATAATATTTAAAAAAAAAAGCTAAACATGGGGGCCAAAGAACCCTTTACTTGCTAAATAACATCTTTATTCGTTTAGGAAACGCTGTTTACCAACAATTTAACTAAACTCCCATGGGTACTTCCTTTTTGCCGAGAAGGCTTTTATGATTATACACAAATACTATAAAAGGAAAAAAAGGAAACGGTTTAGATAAATGTACAAAGAAGACTCTTTGTACAATTGTCTCAGTAATTTGTTTTTTTTTCTTTCAGTTTTTAAATTTAGACCAGATGTTTTCAGGTATCTCCAAAACTCGAAAAATGGTGGTTCCCTGTAGATACTTTTCTTGATTGTTGTTTACATCAAGTCTTGCCATTTTTGTTGTGTAAAAATTATGGTACAACTGATATTTTATGTGCATTCTCGGTGGATGTCCTTGGTAATAAATTTGGCCTCCTATTTTGATACTTTTGGTAATCACAGCATACCAGCAGATATTGCGAGGGGAAGCATATATGCTTAGGGGGTGACAATTTTTGCATGGTTGTCTGGAGAAAAGGTAAGTTTGCACATTATTCAAACGCAATAATGTAAAAATGTTATATACCACGGAACCCAGCAATATATAGGCTACACGATGGTCAACAGAAAAAAGATCCATACACTGTAGTTTCTCCGAACATTTCGACATAATTTCAAACTTCCAGGCGAAAAACGATATTTTCTAAAATTTTACCTTTCCAACATGTCTATGAATCGTTTTACTTGTTCATAAACATTTAAAAATGCAATTTCACCAATACTATATCTCCCAAAAATATGTGATATCAGCGTTGCTCGAATATTTCACACTTTTTGTATGTGTGACCGGGGGGGGGAGGAGAGTCATATACCTTTGCGGGGAGAAATCACATTTATATATTTTGCTTTACTGTTTGAGAGAATGCACCTGGATGAGAGCAAAAACACGATGCAGTCTACAAGAAGGACACCAGTGACTGAATGTGTATTTTACATACAACTTCTATACACGAATTTGATTTTTTAAGCAGTATTCCCCTGACGAAATTATCGACAAATGAAGTAAATACACGTTTGAAAAAAGGTTTCAGCATCAAAGACACAGCAAAATATGTCACGAAAACATATTATTACTAGGAAGAAAGCAAAATCTATATCCACTGCTTCCCCCCGCTAAGATATACGACCCCCGGTCACACATACAAAAAATGTAAAATATTCGAGCATCGCTGTTATTACATATTTTTGAGTGACAAAGTCTTGGTGAAATTGCTTTTTTAATTATATATGAACAAGTAAAACCATTCATATACATATACCTTTGCGTATACTCTTTATTTTTCTTAGATATGGTGTACTTGTACATGAGATAATATCTCATGTGTACACTTTGTTCAATTACTATTATCTAAATTTATGTAAATTCTAAAACCATAGGATGAACTCCCTCCATCGTAGTTCTGTCCTTAGCTATATTGGATATTACTAATTATTCGGATTTTGTTTGGTTTTATGCATTTTAAACATTTTTTGAAATTATGGATTTCCTTTGTTTGGGTTCTAGTGCTNATGATGATAAATTAATTACTAGATGACGTCATAGGGTATCCTCAAAAGGTATCCTCATAGGCATCTTTTTCCATAGGGTTAACATTACTGGGGGTTGCGCCAGAAACGGTAGTTTGTCTACTACTAAAATTATTGCATTTGGAGTTAACATATGTGTTATGGTCTCATGTTCATTTACTCCATATCCTTTCGTAAAATACATGTTGGAAAGGTAAAATTTTACAAAATATCGTTTTTAGCTCACCTGGCTATGCCAGGGTGAGCTATTTTCATCACTTGGCGTCCGTCGTTAGCTCATCATTTCAAAAATCTTCTCCTCTGAAACCACTGGGTCAAATGGAATTAAACTTTAACTGAATCATTACTATGGTAGTTTCAAATTTGTTATTTTGTATGTCTTAGGTCAAACAACATGGCTGCCGTTACTAAAAATAGAACATAGGGGTAAATGACAGTTTTTGGCAAAAAACTCATAAAGCGTTACAGATATCAAAAATCTGACATCGGGGTAAAAATGATCAGCATGAGGAGATCTACCCATGCTGAAATTTTGAAGAAAATCTGATGACCCGTCTAAGAGTTATTGCCCTTTTTCCGTAAAATTTTCAAAATTTTGACATTTTTTTTATTTTTTATTAAAAAAAAACTATAACAGATAGAGGTTAAGTTTAAAATACAAAAGTGTTCAGCATGTTAAGATCTACCCACATGGATATTTTGAAGAAAATCCAAGTACCTATATATGAGTTGTGGTCCTTTATTGGGAAAATTTTTCGTGATTTTTTACTTTTTGTCATATATTTCAAAAACGCTTTGAGATAGAGGTCAAGTTTAATTGCAAAAATGTTCAGCATGTTAAGAACTATATTTTATTGAACACATTCAAGTTTTCCGACCACTTCTACGATGGCCGCCAGCGGGGTACTTAGTTTACCATTTGACCTAATGGGAAAATTCATACAAAGAACTTCTTCTTGAGAACCACTGAATGGATTTGAACCAAACTGGGCACGAATGATGCTTATGAGGTGCTGACCAAGTGTTGTTACTTTGGTGCCGATCCATCATCCAACATGGCCGCCAGCGGGGATCTTAATTTTAACATTGGACCCTATGGGAAAATGCATACAAAGAACTTCTACTTTTCATCTCACTGAATGGATTTGAACCAAACTTGGCATGAATGATGTTTATGAGGTGCTGACCAAATATTTTTACTTTGGTGTCAATCTTTCATCTTACATGACCGACAACATTGGACCCTATGGGAAATGCACACAAAGATCTTCTAGAGAACTGCTGAATGAATTTTAATCAAACATGACATGAATGAAGCCTGACAGGTGCTGACCAAGTGTCACCAGCTGTGAACTTAATTTAACAAAAGATCTTCTTCTAGAGAACTGCTTAATAGATTTAATCCAAACTTTGTTTATGAGAAGCTGACCAAGTGTTGTTACTTCAGTTCTGATCCATCATCCAACATGGCTGCCAGCAATGAATTGGACCCTAAAGGGGAAATGCATACAAAGATATCATGGAAGCTATTGAATGGATTCAATTTAAACATTGCATAAATGAAACTTGTGAGATTTTGACCATGCTTTTTACTTTGGTGCTGATGGCCACCAGTAGCAAAACTTAGTTTAACATTGGACCCAGTGGGAAATGCATAAAAAGATTTTCTCCTCTGAAACTGCTTGGACAATTTCAGTAGAATTTTGATATGATAGTCCTTATGTGACCCTCTTCAAAGATTTATGTTGAATAACTGCCAGCAGGGAACGTAGATTAACATAGGCCCCTTAAGTTTGGAAACTGCATTCAAAAATCTTCTCTGAAACTGCTTTAACAATTTTAATTAAATGTTATGAAAAGTTTCTGATTTTTATGTACATACACCACCAAAGATGGACCATCAATTGGGAATTATAGTGCTGCAGGACCCAGGTGAGCGATACAGGCTCTTGAGAGCCTCTTGTTTGCATTATGTCGAAGTGTTCGGAGAAACTATAGTGTCTGGATCTTTATTCTGTTGACCGTCGTGTAGCTTATTCATTGCTTGATTTCGTGGTATTTAGCATTATTACATTATTGCGTTTGAATAATGTGCAAACTTATCTTTTCTCCAGACAACCATGCAAAAATTGTCAAAAACTCCCCCCTTAGGCATATATGCTTTCCCCCCGCAATATCTGCTGGTATGTTGTGGTAATGAGTACTTCTTTCTTCACTACTTTTGGATTGTTGCTTTCCATATCATTTGATTCTAATGCTGATGATGAAAGGTTACTCCTTTAAACACGTGTACAGCATAACGAATTTTATTGTTTATTCTGCAAGTTAGGAAATTTTGTATATTTTTTTACTTCACAGGAGATATCCGTGTATCTGATAGACCTTTTAAGACAGATTTAATTAGTTTTAATCGTAACTTTCTTGCTAGGTGTAACAACATTTTACAACATATCATGTTGCTTAAGCAAGATGGCAGTATCAACATCATGTTCTTTTCCTTTCCTTCCATTTTCTAGATCAAGAGCAAATACCAGCATAAACATTCATTCATCAAATGTGCTGATATCCTGAATTTCTCATAATAAACTTTGGTTGTCTGTATGTAGTTAATTCATTTTGTTTTCGTAATTTAGTTTTCTTTCATTTTGGGAGTTTCCTGTCATATCTCTTTTCATCTATATCAAAACATAATTAATATTCATGATGCCTTTTTATAGATTATCGGGCAATTCTTACCTGCTGATTAAGAATATCATTGCAAAGAGAAGATACCTCTATGGACGGGTCTGAAAATAATGCCAATTAGGAAAAGTTTAATACACAAACTTTAAAAGAACGAAGAGACAAAGACGTAATTGTTTAAGTATAGATTATCATATTTGTAAATTGGGATATAGTTTCTGAATTAAACAAAACGCTGTTAGAACAGATAAGATATGGAAAGTATAGACGTCATAACTACAGATAAACAAGTAATTCTGTATAGATAAATATTATAAATATATGATATTCCCCAAAAAGACATCTGTCAGTAACATTTGGAAATTGTACAGGAAAAGGTAAAAACGTATTTTGTTTTTATTTCTATAATAGTCCTATTAATAATTGCTATCAGTCCTATTGTAAAAAGATTAAACACTTTAAACCTATTTTGTTAAGTCCTACCTATTAATTACTATCAGTACTATTTAATTATCTGTAAAAGCTTTGAAATTTAAACATAGAAATTTTAGCTTTTTTATCGCATACTTCCAGGTGCGCTGTATTAAGCTCCTTGGGAAATATACTAAACAGAAACTAGAATGGAAATTTAATCATTTTTTGCTTATTTGCAATTTTTTACAGAACTTAAAGGTATTTGAAAATACAGACAATTCTCAACTTTCCAATTTGTGTTACCTAGCATAAGTTTGTCTGGTAGTGTTCAATTTGGAATCTTCATTTAGACATCTACATGCTTTGAATATAGTTTAGCAGTTGAAGAAGCCAAGTGTTTAGCAAAATATTTTATTGATACCCTGTCACAGTAGACAATGTCAATTTTGATGAATTTCGATACTTTTTGAGAAGGAAAGTCAATCATAGAAGTCGACCTTTGACCTGCAAAATTCAAGCTATGTCCAAGGCAAATGTCGTCATTATATGATACCTAATTTCTCCAATATTTGCAACAAAATCTGACCGTATAAACAGGAATCATTTCAACAATCAGCAATTAAATCACAGTGTACAGATTTTTTGCAGATCATGTGTTTGGAAACAAGAAGTGCTATTCAGAAATTGCAATGAATTATCCCATGCTACACAAAAAAAAATCTAATAAAAAATTTACATTAAAAATGATTGAAAGCAAAATTTGAAATAAAAGTGAAAAAATAAAATTATTTATATATATCCTACCTTATAGATGAAAGAATACAATGTACACGGAATGAAAGAGAAGAAATCAACTTTTATTTTTATCTATTTGTAGGACAACAATGTATGGTTATTTAATGTGGTTACTTGTTGGATTGGTGGTCGGCAATCCAATAACAAACAAAAGTAAGAAATATAAATAATAAATATATAGATGTTTTCACTTCAAAAATCTGGATGATTTTAATCTGTAATCCGATGCAAATTTAAAAACTTGAATGACCTTAAGCATGCAGTGATGCATTGCATTAAGCATTACTAAGTATCATACAATCACATATTCTTAATACTTTTAAACAAATCAAAATGTTTTCCAAAGTTTCCCCATATTTTCACATTCAAATCCCAATGCACAGAAAAGTCAGTGTATTATCGTTGGATAGCAAATTTTTTTTGTACACGTTGCCAACGCATTGAGGTTTACTCGATGGAAAAATAACTAAATACCAAGCTGAGTTACTGCGAATCGCGCATGATGTGTTATTACTTGGCGCTAGACAATAAAATTCCCGTAAAAGTGATACAACTAGTTCATAGCTAACTCCAGCTTCAAAAGTCTTATGTACAACAAATAACTATTCGTGTAAGGAATATAGATAATGAGTATGCATCATAAGAGAAAAGAGCTTTTCGAAAACAACGCAAAAATATAATGATTGAGGGTATACCAAAATACCGAACAGAAATGTCAAGAGTCGAAATCCAAACGACAAAAAGACAAAAATGTGTTAAACTACCGGAAAAATTGTCAACCACAATGTTCATGAATTAGTGCAAGCATTTCAAAAGAAATGGTTGGTTAAACAGGCCGGTTTTATGGCTCGCTAAACATTCCCTTCTTTTGCAATATTGTCCGATAGCAACTAAACGGCAGTTACTATTGAAAAGTCATACACAGTAAAAAATGTCCATCTCAGTACTAAGTAAAAAGATGAATGTTGAATCACAGTTCGGACCGAAACCTCCATTCAATTGCAAGTTTTCAAATAAAATCGGTTTTCGGGCCAACCCCGAAGAACTGGGTACTGGGTTGGTGAATGCCCTCGGGGACTAACAGTCCACCAGCAGTGGCATCGGCCCAGTGGTAATAAATAACAAAATACCGAAGTTATCTTGAATTAAGTTTCTGCATATGCGCATTTCGACAACTTATGTCTCTTCAGTGCAGATCAAACCAAAACATTTGGAAATCCATAAACCGAAACAAGTGATAACTTGAACGTTTACATTTTATCTGCACTGAAGAGACATAAGTGTCGAAATGCGCATATGCAGAAAATAAATTCACAGTAACTTCGGTATTTAGTTATTTTAAATTAGACCTTCCCTTTTTGTACATTTTAGAACTGGGAAGACATTTTTCGTCAAATTTGAGGATCAAGTACAAAAAAACGACGTAGACTATGCGGTTTCTGTTGTTTCTTTTGTGTCTAGTTCTGGATGACCTATAAATTGGATCCATTTTGCATAAAGATGCCTATGGAAAGAACATAATCAATGTAGCTATAAATGAAATTGAAGAATCTAGCATCTTTAATTTTATGGACTTTTACGGGTCCCTGACGAAATTCAGTCTAAGTGTAAGAACAAGTCTGCGAGTAGAAGAGCACAATTCGTGCTCATTGGAACGTGCGATTGATAAATAGATCCTTCACATGTGACAAATATATTATCTATAATAAATTAAGCATATTGCTCACCTGTCATCGTAGCATACCTTTCTTTCTCAGTTGGTTTTTTGGGGGGAAAATATGGATTTATAACCTATTACATTTTTTTAAACGGCAATTAAAGGCCTTTTGGAAGTTTATTTTTGAATACCACAGATTGAGTTTTAGGTCAAAATTCATGGCATTTATTTCTTGTTATCCCTGGTCTAAATAAGTTATAGAAATAACTCGAAGTGCATTTCGAACGAGGACTGCTGCATTGATTGTGGTTCTTAATTTAATTTTATATGAATGCCTAAATTACAGTTGATGAATTGGTATCAAACACTTACAATGACGTTATGAACGGGGAGATAGAAAAAGGCATTGGATCAAACAAAGTCTTAAAGTAAGTTAGAGTCTTTTACATGTTACTGAATACCAACTTTATTGGCGTTATGCTACAATTGAACCATTTTAGTAACACATTAGCCAACAAAAAGGTAAATAATTCCTAAAACAATTTTACAGTTTGACTGACAACTCAGTTGCCGCTTAAAACTAAATAATTGGTAAAACAATTCGAACACAGTCCATGATTGAGCAAAATAAAGGTAGAAACAATCGCTTCATTTAAATACTAGGACAAAATTTCTTTCCTTCTTATGCATATGAAGCTTTCAAATTGTGTCATTCTTATAGACCTCCTTTCTCTATAGTATTCACAAAGTTATTGTATTTATTAATCTTGTGGCATTAAGTGATCGGATGACAAACAAACGATGATAATCGTCCTCGTACATTTCCCAAATGCACATTTTGTTAAAAAAACGCCGCCATATTAACTAATCTACTGGTACTAAAATGAGTTCGATCATTCAGGTGACCAGACATGCGCACTAACACTAAGGTATCAACTAAAGGTACCATGTATGTTGCATACTACATAAAATGTATCTAACAAAAATACAATGTATGTGACCAAGATACCATATATCTTACATAAATAATAACTGTATGAAAACAGTATACAGTATATGTAATAAAGTTCTTACAAAACAACATTGTATGTAAGCCTGGTATATGTTTCAAGAAGAAAATAACAAGACAAACTAACAATGTGCCATATATCTTACAAAACTGCAGTGTATATAATAAATATACTTTGTATCAAACAAAACTACAATGTTTGTAACGAAACTACGTTACTACTGTACAATGTTTTTAACGAAAATACAATGTATGTAGTATGAATACTGTAGATTGTCTAAAATTTGCCAAGTTGTATGATTTTCCATCTTTTTAATTTAGTTCTGAGATATATCGTAGCCACACTTTCAACACAGTTGATTCTGAGCAGATTCAAAATAACACGGACTGCTCTTAATCAGATTTTGAAGCAGCAGAATTAAATTTTGTAACATTTTATGGAGAATAGTGTTCATTCAGTTTAATATTGGTTACTTCAGGTTACCAAGTGATATGAAAACCTTTTTAGAGAATATTGGAGAAACTCAACTTCCCTTAATACATAGTCAGATAAAAGAAGAAGCCAAGGAATATAGTGTGAGTTGAAAATAATAAATATATCATCTTTGTTTTCATGGTGATGTGTAACAGTCTCTACCATTTCTCAAAAATTGTTTTCTCCATCGAATGAATGGAAAACAAGATACAATACTGATATTCACTTTCAAAAGAACACTCGTGCTTGATAGAGTAGATATCGTTTTAAACTTGAAGAGATTTTTGATTTGGAAAATATTTAGCTACACACAAAATCATTTGAACACCATAATATATTTGGTCAGAAATAGTGATGCTTGAACATGAGGAATGTAGTCTTTTGTATATGTATAAAAAAATTGATAATTTGACTTTGCTTACATTTTTAACATTTTCGTTTGATAGAACGACTTGAAACAATTTGTCGAACATGAAGTGAAGAACTATATTGAACCATTGAGAATAAGAGAATTTGTTTCATCACATTTAAAACGTCACAGACGTGATGATGACGAAATGCCAAACTACCTGGACCATTTTTATGGTGGTTTGGGTAAGTAGTATGTGTTCTTCTCAATTTAGCATTGTGTGTTATATTATGGAACTTAGAATTGCAGGATAGGATTAAATATTTGAGATATATTTCGGTTTTGTCATATGCAACATAACTTTAAAAATCATGGGGAATGTTGGTCTGTCCTAAGGCAACTCCAAGCTAATTCCCAGTTCTTCGGACATTTTTTTTAGGAAATAGAGTAGCGAACTTTTTAATAGTTTTATTTCTATATTTTTTTCTGTACAAATTCAATTTTATCAATACATTGGCAATGGAATGATTACTCCAATACTTATGAGTCAAGAGATTTAAGGTAGATGGGTACTCCAAAATTTTTTCCATAGATTTTTTTTATTTTTACAGGAAAGTTTCCTTATTATATAAGCATTGAAATAAAATAATAAAAAAGGGGGGTCACCGTGCTTGTTTTTAAAATAACTGATATCAAAATAATCAAATATTTCTAATGAATATATAGGGAAAAACAGGTATATTGTTGATTTCTTTAAAACTATTCCATAGATTTCTTTTCTACTTGACTCATGTGTTAGCCCTTTAAACATACTTTCAAAAAATATAAAGAAAAATGGGGTCACCGACTTTGTTTTCCATTTAATTTGTAAAATGTGAATTTTCATAGTGATATCTATGTAAAATATTTTGATCAGATTATCTCCCTTTTTCAAAAATCCTCTTTCAATTTATTTAATTATCAAGTTACCATACCTAGTCTAATTAGATAAAGACATGTGAAATCAAGTCCATGTAGGTCCTTTGCATTTTGTATTATGGATATTATATTGATTGATTGATTACAAATAAAAATATTTGCATAATTTAAAAGGCAGACAATACCATAACAGCATAAATAACAAATTCAAAATGGCGGAAGACTACCGATCTACCTTAAGCCGGACAGAGATAGATTTGTCTAACAATAAAACAACGACATGTGCACAACAGCACAGAAGTACAAATTTGAGCAAAGGGCATTTGACTAATACAAAAGAAGTGAAAAAGACGATAAAAAAATTAGAAACGTTTACTTTAATTTGACATTTCTTGAGAAATCCGCTGAATAACATTATGTTCTCGTATCGTTTTCTCCAAGTGAGATTGTATCTAATATGAGCAGTTTATTTCAAAAGAAATTTGGTTTTGATTTTCAGGAAAGTAAGGAAGATGGCGGAGATAGGGAAGAAAGAGATCTGATTAGAAGACATGTAGTGTATTTATGTTCAATATAAACAAAACTTCTAATCCATCCACTGTTTTGCGAATTGTTTCATACCAGACTTATATTCCTTTATTACGTCAAAATAAGCGTGGCAAAAGGAATATCTGAATGAAAAAAAGCAAGAACTGAAACAAAGATGACACAATTCTATGAAGAATAAGTGCTATCATATAGTGAGCATCCCTTGATACCCATGTGTCTACTGGGCTAAAGTATTATGGACATCCTCCAATTCAAATGTGTCACCTGTGCCCAACATAGTGAGCATCCTCTTACACACATATCATACGTGCCCAACTATACTAAGTAACATGTTATACACATGTGTCAAGCGTGCCTAAACAAAGTTAGATACAAATATTTCAACACTACCCTAACAAAGTGGGCATCCTCTGGTACAAATATTTCAGAACTACCCTAACATAGTGAGCATCCTCTGATACAATTATTTCAACACTACCCTAAAAAGATGAGGATCCTCTGATACAAATATTTCAACACTATCCTAACAAAGTGAGCATCCTCTGATACAAATATTTCAACACTATCCTAATAAAGTGAGCATCCTCTGATACAAATATTTCAACACTGCCCTAACAAAGTGGGCATCGACTGATACAAATATTTCAACACTACCCTAGCAAAGTTAGCATCTTCTGATACAAATATTTCAACACTACCCTAACAATGTGAGCATCCTCTGATACAAATATTTCAGCACTACCCTAACAATGTGAGCATCCCCTGATACAAATATTTCAACACTACCCTAAAAATGTGAGCATCCTCTGATACAAATATTTCAATACTACCCTAACAATGTGAGCATCCCCTGATACAAATATTTCAACACTACTCTAACAAAGTGAGTATCCTCTGATACAAATATTTCAATACTACCCTAACAAAGTGAGCACTCTCTGATAAAAATATTTCAATACTACCCTAACAAAGATAGCGTCCTCTGATACAAATATTTCAATACTACCCTAACAAAGTGAGCACTATTTCAGCACTACCCTAACAAAGTAAGCATCCTCTGATACAAATATTTCAACACTAACCTAACAAAGTTAGCATCCTCTGATACAAATATTTCAGCACTACTCTAACAAAGTGAGCATTCTCTGATACAAATATTTCAACACTAACCTAACAAAGTTAGCATAGCATCCTCTGATACAAATATTTCAGCACTACTCTAATAAAGTGAGCATCCTCTGATACAAATAATTCAGCACTGCCCTAACAAAGTGGGCATCCTCTAATACACAATTGTCACCCGTGACTGACATTTTGATCATCCTATAGTACACATGTGTTACCCATGACCTAGCATAGTGTGAATTCTGTGATACACGTCTATCATCCGAACCCTAACAAAGTGAACATCTGGTACACATGTGTCATCCGACTCCGAACGTAGTGAACATCCTCTGGTACACATGTTTCATCCGAGTCTAACATAGTGGGAATCCTCTGATACACATGTGTCATCCGAGTCCCAACATAGTGGGAATCGTCTGATACACATGTGTCATCCGAGTCCTAACTTGTTGGGCATCCTCTGATACACATGTGTCATACGAGTCCGAACATAGTCAACATCCTCTGGTACACGTTTCATACAAGTCCGTACATAGTGAACATCCTCTGTTACAAATGTGTCATCCGAGTCCTAACATAGTGAAAATCCACTGTTACAATTGTGTCATCCGAGTCCTAACATAGTGAACAATTACTTGTACACATGTGTCATCTGTGTCCTACATTGTAACACAGTGGACATCCGTAGAGACACACGTGTCGCCCATGCTTTAACGTAGTGAACATCCTCTGACTTGTCTGTGTGACCCGTGTCCTGACATAGTGGGGCTTCTCTGATATGCATGCCTCACATGTGTCTTAACAGAGTGAGCATCCGCTGATACACACGTGTCACTCGTGTTTTCACATAGTACACATCCTTTGACATACCTGTGTCACCCGTGTCCTGACATAGTGAGTATCCTTTCAGACACCCATGTCATCCGTGCCCTAACATAGTGAGATACACGTCAAACGTAACATAGTGAGCATCCTCTAACATATATTTGTCACTCATATTCAAACATAGTGAGCATCTTCTGATTCACATGTCATTCATACCTTACAAAGTGAGCATTCTTAGAAACACATGTGTCACATATACCCTAACAAAGTTAGAATCCATTTATATTCGCGTCAAATGTGCAATTCATAATGTGCATATGTGTTCCGTGTCCCTAACATAGTTAGCATTTTCGGATAGAAATATGCCAACCGTGCCCTAGTGAGCATCCATTTACACACATGTGTCACTGTGACCCAACATTGTTTTGATCGTCTCATTCACATTTAGCACCCGTGCCTAAACATTGTTAGCATCAACTGTTTTACAAATGTCACCCGTGTCCCAATACAGTGAGTCCTTAAAAATATGTGTCATCAGATCCCCAAATATATTTTTGAAACGTAGTAGAATTAGGACTACATATATTAAGGGAGTACGAGTGTCAGAAATTTTGTGATTGGAATTAAAATGCTGACCTTGTTTTGAAGAACTTTGCTTGGAGAACAACGTGAGCACAATTTTTGAAAATTCATATAGGAATTTTTGAGAATTACGACGTCGAAATTTTGGTGGGAAACATTTCTCTCTAGAGTTTTCCTTCAATTTCCATTAGCTGTTTATATGTCTTAACACCAAATTCTCAAAACCCATGAGTGATAAATGACTCAGTACGAAAACAAGCCTTTTGGGTGCCTTTCAAAAGCACATCCGAAATAAAGTTTGCATTTGCAATTTAAAAAGTGTGAACCAGTTCATGCTGACGACCATGAAATTAATGCCCATCAGTTTCTCGGAGATCATTATCATGGTAGAAACAATAGATGCGACTCCTGAAAAAAGTTATTATTATTGTAACAAAATCAATGCTGTTTATTACAGTAATAATGACGTTTTCAAGGATCCGAACATTGTTTCTACTATAATGATCTCTCTGATTTGCACTTGTCAGAACAACGGCAGTTGAAATATCAAAGAAACAAAACATAAATCAACCACTGAAAATGTCTTGAGGGAAATAATTTGTTGCTCATACACTTTCTTTTATAGTACGCGTTTCTAATAAGACGTCTTTTGTCGGGCATGGGATGATGTAAGAGCGCTTTGTCAGTTAATCGTATGTTTGCTTACGATCTCACATTCGAGGCTAAATTAGACACGAATGTCACATTACTCGGCATTTAGCAATGAACTCCACTCAAAACGGAGCTATGACCGTCTTGAACTGACTAAGAAAAGCTCATTGTTAAATTCTTCACGATGACTTTATGATGAAGAACAAAGGTTTGTTCCATTGTTTTGGTTTTACCATGTATTTGTAGACAGTTTGTCCGATGTGCATTTGCTCAATACCCTTACATTGTTAATCTAACTAAAAAAAACAACGAAACATTTAGAATGAATAATTGAGCAGATTTCAAAAAAGTAAAAGGGAAAAAAGTCATTATGATTCAAAATTTCATTTTCTGGTAAAAATAAAACGGCATCTATAGTCATTTGAGAGCTAATGTAGTCAATATAGTGTACTCAAATGTCCGGAAATGAAGATGTTAGTTTCTAATGATAATGTTTGATTGGTGAATTTTGTATCAAGCTTTGTGTCTTGCTATCACCAGTATATGTAATTTTGAGCAGATGTATTCTAAGTAATTGTGTACGTAGATATGTTAATCTATAAGGTGAACGTCTGAACTAACATGTACTTTACATGCTGATACCTTATCCAAACTAGGTGATACCGTGATAGTCAGAAAAACTTGACAGAAATAGAAAGTTACTATCACGAGTTGTGAGAATGCCATACAGATCACAGTTAATATAGGCTGGATTTATTAGAACTGCTTTACCAAGTTGACCTGAAGTAATTTCTTGCATTAGAAGGCTGATTATTAGAGTATATCGGGCAACTTCATTATGTGCGCCAGGTGTTATTCTGAACAAATACTGCTTTTTGGTTGACTGTAGACTCGTACGGCAATAAGTATTGTCACTGCTCAAAACAGAAAAGGTGACTAACATCAGAGCAAAGATCATTTATTTATCTTTTTTCAAACCCAATTTTCATTTTACCATCTTACTAAGTATTTCATTGATTAACATCAGAAATAAGACTAGACCTCCTCTGAATAACAAAACATCGAAGTTACTGTGAATTTATTTTCTGCATATGCGCATTTCGACAACTTATGTCTTTCCAGTGCAGATTGAATCAAAACATTTTGAAATATATAATCCGAAATATGCGTAAAACCTGATAGAGAACAAATTACCCATAGGGTCTAAATAGAAAAGCCAAAATCAGTTAAGGACAGAGCTATACAGAAGGGAAATACTCCTTAGTTTTGAAATGTTTCGTAAATTTAGATATTGCAAGTTCTCAAAAG
>MJUU01049707.1:97935-117403 GCA_002080025.1 Modiolus philippinarum
AACTAAAAACAACTAATGAAAGCCAACGCAGCTCTAATCTTTTAAATAATATCCTTAAAAATTTCAGAATCATGCCACAAGATTGTCGTATCACCCGAAAGATCTGTGATATATGACGTTACAATCTTACAGAGAATGTGAAGAAGAGGGGTCGGTTTCTTCAAAGCAATTCTACAAGCAGCGATGAAGGGAGAACTAGAGCTAGAAACATTCGAAGAGAGCTTCAGCTTTTGGTTCAGATCCTGATGTACACGATGGATGCCGGATTTGTTTAGAAGCTTGCGACATAGCAATATCCCCAGTGAGTTGTATAAGTTGTATGGAACATCGCTTCAGAATAACAGGACATCAAAGTACTAGCATCAAAAATGTTTTTAGATCAAAAAGTGGTAGTATGAGCTATTGCCATCACTTTGCGTCTGTCCTTTTCACCCTTTGATCAGCAGCCATAAAACAAATTTAAACAAATATCACAGGAATTGTGTATGAAAATTTCTTTTCAGATTTGTGCATTTCATTCTGATTTGATAATAAATATGGCCACCATCGAATTCAATGGGAAAACATCAGTTTCACCATCTGTGCTGAAACTCTTGCAGCAAATTTAACCAAATTTTACTGGAATGTTGTGTGGTAGGTCCTTTACAAAGATTGCCCATTTCATGTAGATCCAACAAAAACATCGCTATCAGCGTGGAACATAGTTTAACATTGGCCCTACGGGAAAATTTATTCTGCAACCAGTGAAACAAATTAAACTCGATAAAAAATGATTGCCACCAGTGCATAGAGAATAAACCATTGTTATCATCAGCTCTGAAACTAGTGAAGCAAATTTAACTAAACTATACTGGAATGGTGTTTGGCAGGTCATTTACAGAGATTAATAGGATCTTGCATAGAGTCAGATTAAAGATCGGGATATATTCACAAGTGTAAGAAATTTCGTCTTTTCTCGAACTGAGCGTAGCAAAACGAGCGAAAAAGACGTATAAGTTCTTACACAAGTGAAAGTTATCCATATCTTTAATTTTGATCGAATGCAAGTTCCTATTTCTTCCATAAAATTCGAAATGAAACACCTGTAAACCTATACCGTGTGAACAACGTCGTGGCCATTTAAGTGCACTGTATATTGTGACGTCAGGTGTTTTATGACGTTTGGTCATGGTAACGGTTGTTTTATCACAAAAATACACTTATGGTTGGCCATTTACCTGCGTTAGTTGAGGTCGCGTGCATCGATTACCCCTGTAAGATGAGGTCACGTGCATCGATCTTACACGGGTCATCTTACTCTGTAAACCACAATTTACGGTAGAATGCTCATTTCAGTTTGATCTTTCAAAAACATTGATAACTGTGGAGAACAAAGTTCCGATGATCTGCTCCAAATATCGACGTAAATACAACTTCTCAATTGTATAAAAAGTGTTATGCTTAAGAAAAAATTAATGTTACTTTGAAAGTCTAGCGAGATGTTGGTTGAAATTACCTCTGTGATTCAAAATGTCGTTTCCCAGAGGATCTAATGAGGGGGGATAAACTCTTATTGTGTT
Organism: Modiolus philippinarum; assembly: GCA_002080025.1. NCBI lineage: Eukaryota > Metazoa > Mollusca > Bivalvia > Mytilida > Modiolidae > Modiolus > Modiolus philippinarum. Next base: position 99,495 of record MJUU01049707.1, read on the forward strand.
ATTGGGTAAAATTGATTCTCTGTTATCTGTTATTGTAATGTCCAATTCCCTGTTATCTGTTTTTGAAAAGTCAGTTTTCTGTTATGAAGAAAATTCCAATTCCCTGTTATCTGTTATTTGAAAAATAAGTTCACTGTTATGATGTTATTGGAAACCCCCTTGCCCCCACTCTAATGCAAAGTTATATTCTTCACTTGCAGCCATGTGTTTTGACGGGTCCAATTTGAAATGAGCAATCTTTGTAAAGCACCTTCATACAAATTTGCTTCAAAAGATTCAGAGTTGACATTGAACATGTTTTTACTAAGTTGTCCGCTGTATGCCGTGTTTATTTTTATCAGACCCCAAAAAAGCATTTGTTGGATAGGATTTTCCATATGACTCCTGTAAAATTGGGTTCAATTTTAGTGGTTTTAAAGAAGATCAAAATATGATTTTCCCCATATGACCCAATATTAAACTTTTATAATTCCAATCCAGTTATATAATACCAGTTTCGCTGTAGTAGTCATTTCTTGGAAAGATTTGAACTAAACTGGCAATATTTGTAAAGAACATTCTATTCATCATTCTCGTGTGGTTCATTTGACTTCAACGGTTTCAGCACAGACGATTTTCCTCTTCAAGTCTAATGTTGAAGCAGAATTAGCGCTGGTGGTCACTTTTTTTGTTGGATCTGGGTCTTATCTGTAGTTGCATCTGCTTTTAAAAAGGCAACATTTATAGGGCATTTCCATACATCAGTTCTGTAAAGCTTACTTATTTTCAGAAATGGTCAGATTATAATTATCCCTTAGGGTCCAATGTTAAACTATATTCCGCGCTAGTGGCTATTTTATTATTTACCTGGAATTTACCTCGAACCTAGGGTTTCAAACATAAGCTTCTATACCCCTCTCAATCTGTATCATCTACTTCATTAGTGTCATCTAGTCAACAAGATGGTGTGAATTTGTTATTGGTCCAATTGATGTTGTTCAGTGCTGTCTTGAATTCATTAACTGTTTTGACGCTTACTATGCTGGTTGATAAAGAGTTCCATTTTTCTCACTTTTGAGACAGAACAGTTCCTATTTTTAGCGATGTGAGATTTTTCTGTCTTACACTAGTGCAAGACAAAGTCATTATGACGTCATTGACGTCATGGTGATTTCCTTTTAGAATGGCGGATTACAGGCACATTCCTTCAATGTACAAAGCACATTCTGACGAATAAATGTGAGAAAATAAATCAAACACCGTTGAAAATGCAAGATATCGAAATCTCAGACACCCTCGGGTAAGATTTCAATGCTTCTCTGACTCGGCAAGCCTCGTCAGAGAAATATTGAAATCTTACCCTCGGGTGTCTGAGATTTCTCGATCTTGCATTCTCACCGGTGTTAGATTCATATAGTCTTTAAGTGGTGTTACATATTGGTTTGATGCCATTTTGTGTTAAATGTATCAGCAAATTTAAATAATTTGGTTGTTTCAATGTTGTCAATCTTATGAACAATTTTGAATACTTGTATCATCTCATTTCTATCTCTACGATATTCCAGTGTAGGCAAACTGAGTTGAAGAACAACAATAAAAGCGTTGTTCCATTGCTTATTTACCATGTATTTGTAGAGACTTTGTCTCATTTGCATTTACTCCATATCCCTTCATTGATAATTCTCTTATTCTGACTTCATAAGATTTCTCTCTCAATGAGGATAAAATTTCTGTTTCTCTACGTTGTATTTTGTCTACTTCACTAATATGTTTCTTGAGATACGGAGACAAAACACAAGTTGCGTATTCGACTTAAGGTCTAACCAGTGATTTATAAAGTGTCAAAAACATGTCTTTGTCCAGATAATCAAAGGATCTTTATATTATACTGATGTTGCGGTTTGCCTTATTGATACTATTCTTAATATGCCTATCGAATTTTAAATCCGGTTGAGATATCACTCCGAGAGCTTTCTCTTCTTCAAATCTAATGTTATGGGACAAGAATCACTTTCTATCTTGTAATCATATCTAGGATTTGTTTTTCCAAAATGTAAGACCTTGTTTTTTCTTGCATTAAATTTCAATTTCAATTTATCTGACCACTTACTAAGAGAATCAAGATCTTGTTGAATACTCTGCTGATCACTTTCATCTTTAACCTTCCCATATAATTGTAAAAATCTGCAAAGATCTTAGCTATGTTTTCAACAACGTCTGGCAAGTCATTTATGAAGATTAAAAGTAGTACTGGTCCTAATACGCTACTGATAACAACTCTTAATTCTGATTTAATGTTAGCATATTGAACACGCTGATTACGTTCATACAAAAAGTTCATGATCCAGTCACATACTTTCCCACGAATACCTATACCATGCAGTTTAAGTCCGAGTATTTTGTGTGGTACCGTATCAAAAGCTTTACTGAAATCTAGATAAATATTATTTATGTCTATGCCACTATCAAGTGATTTTGACCAACTTTCCAATACTTTTAGTAGCTGTAGTAGCATAAGATCTTCCTGTCCTGAAGCCGTATTGATGTTCAAAAACAGGTTGTCTGTAGTCAAATGATTTACGACATGGTCTATAATCAAGGATTCCATAATTTGTATGGTACGGATGTCAGACTGACTGGACGATAATTACCAGTTGATTTTTACTACCTTTTTGTTGAAAAGTGGTGTGATGGATGCAGTTTTCAATTTTTTTTTTGGGGGGGGGGTGCAATTTTCCAGATTCCAATGACTTGTTAAATATTATGGTCATGGGCAAAGCAATAGCCTCTTTATATTCCTTTGGTACTTTCGGGTGAATCCCGTCCGGTCCGGGAGACTTGATTGAATTTAATTTTCCAAGTTTGTAATAACATCTTCACTTGTAATCCTTATGTCCTTCAACTCATTTATAAATTCATAGTTTACTTGTCCATGTACATTAAGTTCATCGTCTCTTGTAAAACCATTTGAGGAAAAAGTCCATTCATCAAGTCTACCTTCTCTTATCGTCCTTCGTTAAGTAGCCATCTGGTTTGGTAAGATAACGTACTCCTGTTCTCGTTTTTTTCTTTGATTGAACATACATGTATTTCCAAAAGGATTTAACGTCATTTTTCATTTTTTTTTGCATATTTAACCTTCTTTATTTCTCGTGTACATGTATTCCTCCCTGTTGTAAATGACGCAAAAGTTGAGTCCGATCTGATTTTTGATATATATTTCACAACCGTCTTTTATTATAATAGCTTACATTGCTGATTTATTTATCCACAATCGTTTATTTACAAACTTTTTTTCTAGGTTTAGGCATAGGTACATGTTTAGCTGTTAATTGCTTAATTTTATCCTCAAACACATTCCATGCTTTATCAATATTACAGTTTGCTTACTCGGATTCCAAATGTACAGAACTAATTTCAGCGCTTAGTTGCACATAATTTCCCTTATAGTAATTCGGTTTTGGTTTCAAGTCTGTGCTGTCAGATTTCAAGTAACAGTAACTGTACCATGGTCGCTGTTTCCCAAAGGGGTGTCGATAATATTACTATCACTATTGATCATGTTCTCTTCGTTCGTGAATATAAGGTCCAATATTGATGGGTTAGACCAGCTCTAAACCTTGTATGCTGCTTCATATGTTGAAACATAAAACAATCTTGTGTACAGTTATAGAATTTAGCTGCTTCGTAATCCTCAATTACCGTAAAATCTCCATTCATCCAATCAATCTCTTTGTAGTTAAAGTCACCAAAAATCAATACATGTGAGTATTTAGCATTAGTACTTAGCTTAAACAAACAAGTCTCTCAGATTACTGTTATTTTCTTCGTTACTGTTTGGATTTCTATAAACACTTCTGATGTATGATCAAGCTTCACATTACACCACATTGATTCCTTAAAATTATGACAATTTAATGAGTCTACTCTCCTTGCTTTTAAACTTTTGTGAATATACATAACAACACCTCTGTCACCTTGTTTATCTGATACAAACGGATCATAATTGCTTAATTCTACATGTGATGCTAATCCTGACCCTGATCAAACACTACTGGTCTCTGTTGTGTTGAATTGTTTCTCTATGTGTGTCTCATTGATCCCTCCGGTACTTAAAACTTGATTGCATCATGATCAGGATCATAGATCGCTGAGACGCGCTAACACCTGAAAGCGTCCAGTGTCCACAATTTAATTTCCAAGAATGTCATTAATCGGTTTCGAGTCGTTAAATTGTTTGTCAGTGGCTAGTAGATCCTCTACAGTTGATAATTGATATCTGGTATCCAGATTCTTGTCTTTAGTTGTGCAACATTTTCTCTCTCTGATTCTCGTATAGTGGGCAGTCCAAAAGATGGTGGTCTGTTGTCTCCATCTGCCCACATTGGCAGAAAGGTGTTTCAGTCTGTCCTAAATTGTGTCTGTATGGTCCGAGATGGGAATATCCAGTTCTTAATCCAGATGTCATTATCCCAGTCCTTTTGAAGGCATGTCGATGCAACCAATGGTCCCGATCTTTGGGGTAACGTTGTAGAGATGTCTGCCACTGGTGCGCAGATCCCATGTTTTTTGCCATTTCAATTTTTCATTCTTTCGTGCTGCTAATTTGACATCATTTATGGTGATAATGTTGTAGCTGGTGTTTAGCAGTGTGGCTTCTATTGCTGCTTCCTTTACAAGTTTATCTGCCTGATCATTCCCAGCAATGTCTGCATGGCCAGGTGTCCACATAATTGTTGTTTCTAGGCAATTTCCTAGATATGTTCTTTTATGTCTGTTATTAGATCCATATGGTTTGACGACTTCCATCTGAGAGTTAGGATACCCACTGCCGACTGACTATTTGATAGGATTTTAGTTTAGTACATGCCGAGTTTCCTATGTCAGTAATACAATGTTCTAGGACCTTTAGGATTGCCACCAGTTCAGGAGTATCTATGTACCACAGGCCGCTTCAGGAATACTGGTCTTTGGTTGTCCTGTTAGATAACAGCACCTGCTCCACATGGCCCTGAGTTTGCTTAGCAAGACGTGTCTGTAAATGCTGTAATGGAGTTGTCTATCGATTCCCCGACAATCTAGCTTACTATCTCTTTGCTCAATACCACATGTTCTTGTGTTCTGGTTTTTGAGCTCCCCAAACGACTCTAATACTGGGGTGTATTTTTCATTATCAGTTGGCAACCTGCTTGGTATGTGTATTCAGGCTCCATGAGTTTAATGTCAACATTTGTATGTTTATACATGTCAATAGCCTGGTTCTTTGCTTTACCGAATGGTGGTGATGTTTCATACTCGTTTTCTACTCCAACATACCTTTGTATATGCTGTTTTACAGGTTCTTTAATCGACTTTGACTGTATTTCCAATGGCATTCTTCGGAAAAATTTCACATAAGCCAAACTGACTCTTAAAAAAAAAACAGATATCAGGGAATTGGACATTACAATAACAGATTACAGAGAAACAATTTTACCCAATAACACAATACTGTAAACCTGGAAATTTTCGCAGCAGTTTTTATTTTCGCGATTTTCACGTTTGGAATGGAAGCGCGAAAATAAAATGTCGCGAAAACACTTGTCTATTATTGAAGTCAATGGCCAAAATTCTGCAGCGCGAATTCAAAGCTGCGCGAACCAAAATTCTGTCCATTTGCCGCGAAATAAAGACGGCGCGAAAATTTTCCGGTTTACAGCAACAGATAACCCCCTCCCCTCATTAGATCATTTGGAAAAACGACATTTTGTATCATTGAAGCAATTTCAACCAACTCTTAAAAAATCTTGCTAAACTTTCAAAGTAACATTAGTTTTTTTTCTGAAGCTCAACACTTTTTATACAATTGAGAGCTATAGTGAGAAGTTGTACTTGCGTTGATATTTTGGAGATCATCGAAACTATATTCTCCACAGACATCGATGTTTTTGACGGATCAAACTGAATGTAAAGGACCTGCCAAACATCATTCCAGCAGTTTAGTTCAATTTGCTTCACTAGTTTCAGAGCTGATGATAAAAATGATTTCTTCACTGGTGGCAATCAGTTTGATTTCAGTTTTTATGAAGTTACACAAATTTAGCATTTTTGTCAAGGGCCTCCCATATATCATTCGTGTGATTTCAAGTTTAATTTGCTTCACTGGCTTCAGGGTAAAATTTCCCATAGGGGCCAATGTTAAACTATGTTCCACGCTAAAAATGAGCATTTTTGTGGAGGACCTCAAAAACATCATGTGAAGTTTTGTTTAATTTGCTTCAGTGCATGGTTTTAGAGGAGTTGATTCACACAAGGTCAAATGTTATGCATATGTTCTGCCTTTGCAGCCTTGTTTTTGTTGTCAGAACCAAATTGAAGAATCTTTGTAAAGGACCTGCCACACATCATTCTAGTAAAGTGTACGTAGTTCAATTTGCTTCAATAATTTCAGGGCAGACCGATCATTCATATGATAATTTTCCTTAGGATCCAATGTTAAACTATATTCAGTGCAGGTGGCCATGTTTTTAGCAGATTGGAAGGAAATGAGCAATTTTTGTCAAGGATCTTCCGCACATCATTCCTGTTTGGTTGAATTTGTCATGGGGAAGATTAAAACGGGTAAAGCTAAAGCTGACAGACTACGGGTGGATGCCAAGTAATGGCAATAACTCACACTTATATTAAAGACAAGTGAGGCATTTTATAGTTTACCTTTAGATTAAAAACTTTTTGCATGTGTATGTACCTTAATGTCCCGAGGATGTACCCTCTAACACTATGAAAAGCTGCAGACATGTTTTCTAGAAGATCAAAATGAAATGAGCAATCTTTGTGAAGGACCTTCCATTCATCATTCCAGTACAGTTTAAATAAATTGCTTTAAAAGTCTCAGAGTGCAGATGGTTGAAATGATGCTTTTTCAATAGGTTCAATTTTAAACTATGCTGCCAGCCATGCTTTTAACAGCTTGGAACGAAATAAGTAATTTTTGTAAAGGACCTTCCAAATATCATTACAAAAATTGCTCTAGTAGTTACATAATGACACTCTTGCATTGACAAGGTATTCCCTTATCCATGTTTGTTGGTAAATGCCCCATTGATTTTCATGAAGCTCCTTGATCTACATTTCATGCATGAATGACTCAGCTTTTGTTTCAGTCAACACCCTAGATATTGGAGCTTGTCAAATAACAAAATACCGAAGTTACTGTTAATTTATTTTCTGCATATGCGCATTTCGACAATTTATGTCTCATCAGTGCAGATAAAATCAAAACATTTGGAAGTCCAATCACCTGAAACCACATGTAGTTGATGAGAATTGGACTTGACAAAATTTTGGACTCGACATAATTAAGAAATGCACTGGAAATTTTTAAAATTCCGAATACTTTTGACCCAAGACTGTAATTTAAATTAGAATTGTAAGTCATGGCCACTCAATTTTTAGTGAGCTGATCAAGGCACATGTACTGATGTAATGCTTAGTTAACAATATATTAACCCTAAACACACAACTTAACAATGGGACATTAAAATCTATAGATGGATGGACAAACAAGGGTAATCTATATGCCCCTTCCACATTCACTGCTTAAGAATAAAAATCTTAACTTGCTCTCATAAACTCCATATGGAGTGAAACCAAATGCTTAAATCAGGAAAGCCATTGATGCTTTGAATGAATTACTCAGAGACAATATTCCTGGCCATGAAAAAGTAATCTCGGAAAATATTTTTCCCTGTAGACAGAAGTGTATCACCTATGAAATGTATACTTCATTTACTGATATGTAAATTACTGAGGGACAGTTGGCTATAGAGAAACAACAAGGGTATTTCAATTTAATATAAAAATCATTCATTTACATTATTTAACAAATACATCAGTCAAAAAAAAAAGATATATCTTTTTAATAGTTTTACAAAAGTAGTATTAATGTGTATTGTAGAACACAGTTATCTTTGCAAAATTACGATGTGTGTTCAGTGGGTGTAATATGTAATAGTATTAAAGGCAGATGTCACTTATTAAGCTGAAGTTTTAAACAAGATTTCCTGTTCTTCCTGAATTACTGTTGTACAGTAGATAATTGATACTGCAATAAAGAGCGTCTTTACCACTTATACATGTATAAACAAATTCTGTATTTTTATTATCTCAGATTATATTTCTCCGAGATTGTTGAGGTTATACTTGTAACATTCTGACATACAATCCTCTCTTTTGAGCCAAACTACAAGCATGTATGCATTAAATATTTATACATTGTTTTCTTCTACATTTCTTTTGTGGAAGAATACTGCCATTGATAATATGAAGAAAACTTTCCAGGAATTAAAGAATACAGTTTTAATGAATGTCTCTTTTCATTGAGATCAGGTTAATACAGGCTAATAAGTAACTTGTTTCTGTACAACCAAAATACAATATGTAATTTTATAACGCATAATATACATGATCTTCACTTCAACAAAATTTTTAAAAAAGAGACAATCAATATCAAACTAATGTGAAAGCACTGAAGTACTGCTTACTTTGAATAAATACTTATTGATAAGACACCAGACAAGTTTCATACAAGGCTGAGATAATATTTTTCATAAATATGTGAGATTTTCTCCCCAAATTACAGAAAATTTTAAATACTGTAAGTTTTTAAAACTTTTTTTTTTATATAACATCAATTCTTACTTCTATCAATTTTCATAAATGGCAAATTAGGATTTCATGAAGACAGTTCCCTGACATCTCAGGCATAATTCTGTGTCAAGAATTAAACAAATGGAGTTGATACCCTGAGCTCCTCACATCAACTGCACTTAAAAATTGGTCAGTTAAATATGATAAGTAAGAACATCTCTGTCTGAAATATTGTATAATGCCTAGTCAAACAGAAAAAGGTTGCAACTCAGCAGAACTGGTCAGGGTAAGCACTCCCAACTACATGTAAGTATTTTAAATGTATAAAATTAAGTAGAAGAATCATATACTGTGAAAGTACAATTATTCGTGGGGTTCCAATTTTCGTGGATTTCGTGGTTCGTTTAAACCACGAAATTAAGTTCCCAACGAAATGTATTTTTTCATTGTGTTTTAATGTATGGAATTTGAAACCACGAATTTAAGTACCCACGAAACAGTGATATTTCTGAAAACCATGAAAATTGGTGTCCACGAATAAAAGTACTTCCACAGTAAATTAAAACTGTGAATTTCATTAGCAAATATAGAATTTTTCATCCTCTACAGCATCATTTGTACATGTGTACAAATTCTGTTGTTTCAGAGAATGTCTCTGTATTTCAAGTTTATGTGGCTGGCTTATGAGTACATAAATGTATTTTACGTTTTGATCCTATTAAAAAATTTCTGCATCAAAAAAATGTGCTTGGCATCAAAATAAATGCCAAATTCACCTGAAAACTCATCTTTGTTATTGCCTTGTGAGAAGAAGCTGCACTGCAACAAAATGCTTTATTTTAAGGATGTCTGCTGGTCATGTTTATGTATTTCTGTCAGATTTTCGGACTTCTCTGGTTTTATCCATTTCAAAGCTTAATAACCTTTTGCCCGGTGACCCCCTAATTTTTTTCCATAATTTAATTTTATACATCTTTTGTAGCATTCTTACAAAATTTTATTCAATTGGTGTTATTTTGTCACATTCATTATTGGACAAACATTCCTCATGTTAAACCTATGAACTAGAGGCTCAGAGACTGAGCCTGTATCGCTCACCTGACAAAATGCTTCTTTGCCATGCATGACCAAAAATATGTTTTCATTACCAATGGGGTCTAATATTTAGCTATGTTTTCCATTAGCACCCATGTTTTTTGTCTGATCCTATTGAAATTAGCAATTTTTGCAAAGGACCTTCTATACATTTAGTTTAATTTGCTTGAATAGTTTCAGAGAAGATGATGAAAAGGATGGTTTTCTCATACCGGACTCCAATGTTAAAACTTTGTTCTACAGCAGAGGCCATGCTTTTTGCTGGATCGGAACGATATGACCAATCTTTGTAAAGGACCTTTCGTACATCATTCCTGTAAAGTTTCGTTGAATTTGCTTCAGTGGTTTCAGAGAAGATCAAAATGTGATTTTCCCATAGTGTCCAATGTTAAACTATGTTCGGTGCTGGTGACCATGTTTTTTATCGGATCGGTACACAACGAGCAATCTTTGTTAAGGACCTTTAGTACATCATTCCTGTAAAGATTGGTTGAATTTGCCTCAGTGGTTTCAGAGGAGAAGATGAAAATGTGATTTTCCCATAGGGTCCAATGTTAAACTATGTTACATGCTGGTGGCCATGTTTTTTTATTGGTTCGGCACACAATGAGCAATCTTTGTTAAGGACCTTTAGTACATCATTCCTGTAAAGTTTGGTTGAATTTTCTTGAGTAGTTTCAAAGGAGAAGATGAAAATGTAATTTTTCCCATAGGGTCCAATGTTAAACCTAAGTTCCACGCTGGCGGCCATGTTTTTTATTGGATCGGAACGAAATGAGCAATCTTTGTCAAGGACCTTCCATACATCATTCCTGAAAAGTTTGGTTGAATTTGCTTCAGTGATTTCAGAGGAGAAGATGAAAATGTGAAAAGTTAACGGATGGACGACAGACGCCAAGTGATGGCAATAGCTCACACTGACCCTTTGGGTCAGGTGAGCCTGGGACTAATATAACAGGGATTTGAAACATTCACATTCCTTTCAATTTCGGTGTCTCGGCAGATTTACCTGTAAATCGTTGTATTTTTTAGCATTTCTCTGTTGAAACATAGGAAAGTTTTAGTACACTTTACAGCTACATTATTCCACCGATTTTAATACAAAGAACACCATTTTATAGAAAAAAGATTGCTGAAAATCATAGTATATTTTTTGTAAAATAAATTTATTCAAAAGTACACAAACTTAAACTTGGATAATTTTGAATTTTGAATTTTGAATTTTTTAGAAATATACCGCGAAACTTTACACTTCATGACGTTTTTTTCAGTACACTTTCTATTTTCCCCAAAAAATTTAATGCTACAAAATTTATATGATTAAAAAGATGAAACTTTGATGCGAATCATGGTATATTTTTCTTTAAATTTAGTTGAAAATTTAGTTGTAAAATACATAGGGAAAAGTTTAGTGTTTGAACTCAAAAAATTTATTCTAAAAATTGCATGAGCGTGGTCACATCAGTCAAAATTTATCAGCACTGTTAAAAATCTTTCCTGCATAAACTATATATGAATATAAACCCAATACAAAGAGCTTTATACTGATAAAATTTCGTAATGGTAGGATGAAATTTGACAGGTAAACTAACGAGTTAAAGTTAGCCAATTTTCTTATTTTTCATTGTTCTGACACTCATTAATCATCGATAACTGTCATTTGTTTATTGGACGGTTTCTCGATAATTTTAAGACCTCTATACACAAGAAAACAACCCCTGGTGTATTTATTACTCATTTTTAACTAGGATTTCATTATTGTGTGAATGAAAATTTAATGTTGTAAATATACAATAAATCAGCTTTAAAAATACAGCCGAAAATCATAGCCTGGACACCGCTTTTTATTCGATCAAACTGGTTTGTTAAATAGTTTCATATCCCTGTTATATTAGTCCCAGGGTGAGCTAAAAATGCAACATAATACAAAAAGATTCCACTTTCATAAAAACATGCTAAAAATTGCCATTAAGAACATTAAAACAAAAATAAACATGCTTTTTATAACATCCTCTCATGAAACAGATTCACAACTGTAGCAGATACACATCACATTAAAATGAAAGACTTAGCACCATTTGAACACTTTAAGAATTTTTTCAGTCAGAGCTGCAAGATATGTGGTTTGGTTTGTCTTTATTGCACAAACATCTAAAACAGCACCATCTGTCCGTAGTCTTTGTTTCAGCTGTCCACTACCGCTATCCCATATATGTAACTGGAAAAGAAAAATTGTCTATTATTCCTTATGATTGGTTAATTTCTACTTTATATATAAGCTGAAGTTGTGTGGTGGTTAATGACTATGTATCCTTTATTATGTCACCCCAGAAGAAGTTGGAGTGACATGTTGTTATTCTACATTTCTTCTAATTATCGTTTATTTTAACATGCCATGCTTTATTCAATGATTCTAATTCATCCCTAGATATTAACACAAATCATAGAGAAAAACTATTTCTTCTCAGTAATATTGCATTTTGTAAGCAGTTTCAAGGACTCTTTCTACATTTCAAGAACTTTCAAGTCCTTGATTTTAAACTTTAATTTTCATGTACCTTCAAGGATTTCAAAGACCCAGGAAGCCTGGAAGAATGAATTACATGTACTTTCCCACATGAATAACATTTTGCATTGACAGGCAATAAATTATATTTTAATATTATTGTATAAAGATAATAACATTTTAAATCTCAAAATTATAGATAAATCTTTTTAGGAGCAAAGCATGACTTCACCAAAAACAGACACAAAAGACAGCTGAGTATATTCAGTATTATCACCGTATGGGAACGACACCGGATATTGGTACTACCAAAGCGGACATTGATATTACTTTAACATGAGTGAACGTGAAAAATCACGCTTTTATTATGTTTCTTCTAAGTATTTGTGACCAGAAATGTGTGTGATGATCAACAGGATAAAATAAGAGTTCATAATAGTTGTATAAACATAGAATAAAGCAAGTAAATAACCAGAGGCTCCCAGGAGCCTATATCGCTCACCTGGCTTTCAGTTGCCACAATCAAGCTCTCAAACTTTGGTAGTTCAAACACCACCAATCCAGTTTTGAAGTCCCAACATCAATATCTATTTGGAAACCAAATTTCATTGAAATCAGACAATGAGGATTTTTCCCAACTTTTATGGCGGCCATTTTGATAATGGCAGTCAATGAACAATTTTCAACAGCAGTTTTGAAGTCGCATCATCAATATCCACTTGGATACCAAATTTCATTGAAATCGGACAATGTTGAATTTTCCCGCATTTTTTGGTGGCCATTTTTAAATGGCGGTCAACAAACAATTTTAACGTCGGTTTTGAAGTTGCAGCATCAATTCCTTTTTGGAAACCAAATTTCAATAAAATCTGTCAATGTTATATTTCTGGCTTTTTTGGCGGCCATTTTTAAATGGCCGTCAATGAACAATTTTTAACGTCAGTTTTGAAGTGGCAACATCAATTTCTATTTGGAAACCAAATTTTATTGAAATTGGGCAATGGTGAATTTCCCGCCTTTTTTGGTGGCCATTTTGAAAATGGTGGTCAATGAACACTTTTCAACACTGGATTTGAAGTCGCTACATCAATATCTATTTAGAAACCAAATTTCATTGAAATGGAACAATGTTGAATTTTCCCGCCTTTTTTGGTGGCCATTTTTAAATGGCGGTCAACAAACAATTTTAACGTCGGTTTTGAAGTTGCATCATCAATTCCTTTTTGGAAACCAAATTTCAATAAAATCTGTCAATGTTATATTTTTCTGGCTTTTTTGGCGGCCATTTTTAAATGGCCGTCAATGAACAATTTTTAACGTCAGTTTTGAAGTGGCAACACCAATTTCTATTTGGAAACCAAATTTTATTGAAATCGGGCAATGGTGAATTTCCCGCCTTTTTTGGCGGCTATTTTGAAAATGGTGGTCAATGAACACTTTTCAATACTGGATTTGAAGTCGCTACATCAATATCTATTTGGAAACCAAATTTCATTGAAATGGAACAATGTTGAATTTTCCCACCTTTTTTGGCGGCCATTTTGAAAATGGCGGACAACAAAAAATTTTTAACACCAGTTTTGAAATCCACACAGCATGGCAAACATTTTATCAGTTTACACTTAACCATCATCTTCTATAGTTTTGGAAATAAAAGACGAAAAACATGAAAATTTTGAAAATTCCGTGAAAAAAGGGCAATAACTCCTACAAGGGCTTTTGGATTTTCTTCAAAATTCAGAGTTTGTAGATCTTGATATGCTGAACCTTTTTGCAACTTGACCTCTATCTGTTACACTTTTTGAAATAAAAAATAAAAAATGCACAAATTTTGAAAATTTTACAGAAAAAGGGCAATAACTCCAAGACGGGTTTTAGGATTTTCTTCAAAATTGCAGGGCAGGTAGATCTTGCTATGCCGATCACTTTTACCAACATGTCAGATTTTTGATATCTGTAATGGTTTTTGAGTTATTTGCAAAAAACAGCAATTTACCCCTATGTTCTATTTTTAGTAACAGCAGCCATATTGTTTGGTCTTCGGACTAATTGAACACAATTTTGAAACTGCATACCCTGGTGATGCTTCAGGCCAAGTTTGGTTACAATTGGCTCAGCAGTTTCAGAGGAGAAGATTTTTGAAATTGTTGACGGAAGACAGACGCAAAGTGATGGCAAAAGCTCACATGGCCTTTTAGGCCAGGTGAGCTAAAAATAAGAGATGAAAACACATCACCTAGTACTGCCAAAATGTCCCAACAAGATGTTTTTTTTCTTTAAAAGCAAACGATTTCAGACGTGTTGTGCTAAAAAAATACACCCTTTAGTTCAATAATTTCACCCTTCGATTAAGATTAAGCAAATCCATGTCTCAGCAGCTGGTTATGTAACTTAAATCACGAAAACAAAGTTATGAAAGAGTATGGGGACTTGTCTATTATCTGGAATATTCTACAAGTCGCCATACACTTTCATAATTTTGTTTTCGTGATATTAGTTACATAACCAGCTGTTGAGACATGGATTTGCTTAATTTTAATTGAAGGATGAAGATATTGAACAAAATGGTGGGTTTTTGAAACACAACATGCCTAAAATCGTTTGTTTTTGAAGAAAAAAACATCCCATTGGGACATTTTGGTGGTACTAGGCGACATGTTTTCATCTGTAATTTTTATTTACTTGCTTTATTCTATGTTTATACGACTATTATGAATTTAAAATTCCTGTGGATCATCACACACATTTCTAGTCACAAATATTCATAAGAAATATAACAAAAGTGTGATTTTTCACGTTCACTCATGCTAAAGAAATGTCATGTCCGCCTCGGTAGTACCAATATCCGGTGTCGTTCCCATATGGTTATTATGAAATACAATATACATACCGACTGTGTGGATTCATCCCCAGCACATACTAACAAGTTATTCTCCACAGATGGATGAGGTAATAGTACAGATTTACTCAGCAATGTCTGTGTACGACCTGCATGGAATGTTTGTATTATATCACACGAACACGACATGTCTATAGCTGTAGGATCAGCGCTAACATTCACATAGTTCATTTCACATAACTGATGCCGCACAGTAGGATGTTTCTGTGATGGTTTAAAACTACATAACAAATGTCTTGTATATGGATCAAAACACTGACTGGATAAATTTCCTGAAAAACAAAAATTTCTTTGTAAGCAAACATAATATTTAGATCACTGAAGATTAAAACAGACATGTCATGGTTTATTTTGATGATGAGCATATGATCTGTGAGATACATTTGGTCTTATTACATATCAAAAGACGTTATATGAATATTTCGAGTTTATTTGCTCAGAAAAAACATTCCACTTGATAAAATCGCCACAAGCAGAATGGAAATTTACAGTAACTTCTGTATTTTGTTATCCACACTTTATAAAAATCTTCGTAAACTTCAGAAATCAGAACTGACAAGAAAAAATTATCATGTGGTATGAGAACTGAGGCTATGACATGGGAGCATGATTTTTGTTCAAAGAAAGGATTCCCTTGCTGACTTGATAGGTTTGTTAAGAATATACAATGTAATTGCACCCCCCCCCCCAAAAAAAAAATATATACTGTATAAATTATAAACAAGCCATTGAAAATACTTAATGAGAGTTGATATCAAATGATACTCAATTTGTTCTAGTTGTTAAACCTATTTCTAAAAAGCAGTAAATTTTCAGTCCCAAACTGCCATTCTGTGCTTTTGATTGATTGTGACAATTCAGTTTTGTTTGGAACTAGGCGAAGTTTATCACCTAGGCAACATTTATTGCAGCCAGTAAAAACTAAAGATGGGACAATAGAAAAGTCAGAAAAGTTCAAAATCTTGCTGTGTACCTAAAACTAATCTTCCATGGAAGGAAAATAGAGCAGTGCTCAAGGTCCCCCGCCTTAGAGTTGTATGTCGGAATTCCTTTAACCTGAAAAACGGTACAAGATGAAAAAAAATATTTGGGGAGAGTTTTATTGCATTTTTCACGAGGAAGCATTTGCAAAAAAACCCATCAAAATCCGATGAAAAATAAAAAAAAAATTTTTGGCACCCCCCAACACCTTTGACCCCAATTATCTTGAAAACGGTAAGAGATACCAGAAATCTGTTAGCATGTGTATGAAAGCATTCATTGAGAGGAATCTAATGGTAAAAATCCCATCGAAATCGGATAAAAAATGAAAATTTCCCACACTGACCAAATTTTGGTGCAATAAATTCTATTTTTAGAAATTGTGACCTTGACCTTTGACCTACTGACCCCAAAATCAATAGGGTTCTTGCCCTTCCCTATTCCTTCCATCTGTATAAGTTTTGTTTCAATCGGGCAAGGGATACTCAAGTTATCATCCGGAAACGACATCCGGAATGACGGAATGACGGAAAGGCGAATTCTATAGTCCCCCGCTTTCGCGAAAGGCGGGGGACAAAAAGATATAAGGGTGAAAAAGAAGAGAAATATATAGTGCGTTTTTCTGTAAGAATTTTTAATCCATGACTTTCCTGACGTGCAACAACCATTTTTTTCTGCATCAATGCATTTTATCAATGAATCACTCTGTAAAGGTAATTTGTTTACCTCTGATAGGTCAAAACATACACTATACACTTGAATTTTGCTGATTCTTTTGTAATTATAAATTGGGAACTTTAAAACAGTGTGAGAAAAGACTGGTGTCTGTATGTTATATTTTACCTTCTAGAGGTAGCATGTGTAGTCGAAACTGATCTGGTTTCTTTTCATAGAAACTAACTTTGTCAAGCTGACCAACTAATAATCCTCCACACCTGTAATTATACATTTATTTCAATTATATTCAATTGGAAATAACTGAATACTTTATGAAATATAGGAAACCATAGAAACTACCCTTTAATTGTTGTCGTTTATCTTTAATTCGCTATGAGATTTGATACATTTGTTATCAAATGTAAACAAACTTAAGTAGCTGTAACAAGAGTGGACCCTAATAGATGTCTCGCCCGTCCCTGCTTGTCGCTAAAACAGTCATGCACTACTCAAGAGCAACCTACAAGCCAAATATTATTACCATTCCACTTACAGTAATTAAGAAACAATCTAATCAGAAACACTCAACTTTGTTCACTAGACCATGAAATTGAGGTCAAGGTCAAAAGCCATATGGCAGACGGACATGTACTAACCAAGACCAAGCTATATACCAAATATCATTGACTTCTAGCTTCTAGTTATTGAGAAACAGACTTAAGCAAAAAAACTTAACCTGGTCACTGGACTGTGAAATAGAGGTCAAGGTTAATAGCCATATGGCAGACGGACATGTACTAACCAAGACCAAGCTATATACCAAATATCATTGACCTATGGCTTGTAGTTATTGAGAAACAGACTTAAGCAAAGAAACTTAACCTGGTCACTGGACCGTGAAATTGAGGTCAAGGTCAAAAGCCATATGGCAGACAGACATGTACTAACCAAGACCAAGCTATATACCAAATATCATTGACCTATGGCTTAAAGTTATTGAGAAACAAACTTAAGCAAAAAAACTTAACCTGGTCACTGGACAGTGAAATTGAGGTCAAGGTCAAAAGCCATATGGCAGACGGACATGTACTAACCAAGACCAAGCTATATACCAAATATCATTGACCTATGGCTTGTAGTTATTGAGAAACAGACTTAAGCAAA
>MJUU01049707.1:117684-128562 GCA_002080025.1 Modiolus philippinarum
CCTATGTCTCGCTTTCGCGACTTTCGTCGCGGGCGAGACAAAAACTTCTGGATGAAAAGGGCATGTATGCATGTAAAAATTTCAATATTACCCACATCTATATATTTTTCACCAGCTTTTATAACATAGCTGATATAATTAATTCACTAGTCCAACACTGATTTTACAAGTCTTTGGCATTGGGTAATGGCTGGTGGCTAATGACACAGACCTCAACATAACTCAAAATATTCAGGGATTGGACAA
The DNA here is from genome assembly GCA_002080025.1 of Modiolus philippinarum. Classification (NCBI taxonomy): domain Eukaryota; kingdom Metazoa; phylum Mollusca; class Bivalvia; order Mytilida; family Modiolidae; genus Modiolus; species Modiolus philippinarum. The sequence goes on from MJUU01049707.1 coordinate 117,931, forward strand.
AACTGAATACTGTGGAAGTACTTTTATTCATGGACATCATATTTTCATGGTTCTCATAAATATCAGTATTTCATGGGCACTTAAATTCGTGGTTTTGAATTCTATGTATTAAAACCCAATATTTATATTTATATTGCATATTTATATTCCTCTTGACTAAGACCTACACTTGCCAAGAATTAAAGTCTATTTCACATAGTACATGTACAAAATTAATTATTTCCTTAATAAAAACTCTCAATTTAACCCCCTTTATTCTGAATTGGGTTCAGCCACTCTGGACCTCTTGTTTTTATTTGTTCAATGTATCTATTTTAACTTGCTATAAGAAACCTACAGAAAAATACTGCATCAAGATCTGACAAAAAACATTAAAAAAAATCATTTTTTTCGTTTGGCCCCCTTTTAGCCTCTTGTTTCTCCAGAACCATTAATGCAACCTCAAATCTGTCAGAATACTGCAATTGCGCAATTTTATAAGCAATAAAATGAACCAAACTCTGTATAAATACAACAAATAATAAAAACAATAAGTCTCCACAAACTTCGTTTGGGAGACTTAATTAGGATTCTACAGTCAAATATGGAAAAACAGCCAATTTAACCCCTTTTTAACTTCTGAGACCTTGACCTTTGACCTGACCTATTTTTTTTTTTGCATATTTATATTCCTCTTGTCTAGACCTATACACTTGCTTACTATGAAAAGTCTATCTTACATAGTTCAAAAGTTATTCAAGGTGAAAGTTCGGAAACACAAACAGACACACAGACAGGACAAAAACAATATGCCCGGTGATCCTTGATCGCCATAAAAATACATATCGCCATAAAAATACATATCGCCATAAAAATACATTTCATTGGGAACTTCATTTCGTGGTTCGCTAGAACCAAGAAATCCACAAAAATTGAAACTCCACAAACAATAGTCTTTTCACAGTATGAGTATTCTTTCCCTAAAATCATGTAATTATTCAAAACATAGGTAATCAATGATTACAAAGTTCGCCTCGTTATGGCACTTTGTCGCAGCAACCAAATTTTGCCTGGATGCCAACATACTATCAAAATTGCATGCATAAGCAAGGTTACCTGAACCAACAATGTACAGTTACTGAGTTATGAACTCGGATGTATACATTAATGTACGTCATTCATGCATAAAATGTAGGTTTAAGTGGCCTAATTTTGTCTGAATGCTGAGCTACCATCACAGATGCATGCACATGCACATGCAAGATGATCCTACCATGTACAGTACTTGAGATCTGATCCCTGACATGAACTTGAATGTAAGTCACTAAAGCGGAAAATGTAGGTCAAAGTGACCCAATTTTGCCTGGATGCTGACCTACCATCAGAGATGCATGCATGTGCAAGGTTATATGATCCTACCATGTACAGTGACCGAGATCTGAACTCGTCCCTAAACTTGAATGTAAGTCAGTCAAGCAGCAAATGTAAGTCAAAGTGACCCAATTTTGCCTGGATGCTGACCTGCCATCAGAGGTGCATGCATATGCAAGGTTAGATGATCATACCATGTACAGTGACTGAGATATCATTTGGAAGTAAACTCGAATGTAAGTCAGTCAAGCGGAAAATGTAGGTCAAAGTGACCTAATTTTGCCTGGATGCTGACCTACCATCAGAGATGCATGCATGTCCAAGGTAAGATGATCCTACCGTGTACAGTGACCGAGATCTGAACTCGGACATAAACTTGAATGTAAGTCACTCAAGCTGAAAATATAGATCAAAGTGACCTAATTTTGCCTGGATGCTGACCTATCATCAGAGATGCATGCTTGGGCAAGGTTAGATGATTGTACCATGTACAGTGACTGAGATCTGAACTCAGACATAAACTTGAATGTAAGTCACTCAAGCGGGAAATGTAGGTCAAAGTGACCTAATTTTGCCTGGATGCTGACCTACCATCAGAGATGAATGCATGTGCAAGGTTAGATTATCCTACCATGTACAGTGACTGAGATCTGAACTCGGGCCTAAACTTGAATGTAAGTCACTCAAGCGGAAAATGTAGGTCAAAGTGACCTAATTTTGCCTGGATGATGACCTACCATCAGAGATGCATGCACATACACAGTTAGATGATCATACTATGTATAGTTACTGAGATATGAACTTGGATGTAAATTTAAATGAAAGCCACTCAACAGGGGTTGACACTAAATTTAATTTCTAGTAGACAAAAGGACTACAAGATTCTTGAATTCACTAGTCCCAAGACGATTTTACTGGCCTGAAATAAATATACCTTTAAAAAAATTTCAAAATTTTACTAGCCCAAAGGACTACCAAGTTACAAATTCTAGTAGTCCTTCCTCAGATTCACTAGCCTGGGGCTACAGGACTATTGTTAGAGTCGAACCCTGCTCAAGCGGAAAATATAAGTCAGAGAGACCTAATTTTCTTTGAGGCTGTGAGATAGCATGCAAAGTTTGATGACCCTACCCTGCATAGTTACCAAGATATATACCCAAATGCGGACGTGGACGCCGGGGGTACTCCAATAGTCCCCCTCAACTTCGTTGAGAAGAACTAAAACTCAGGCAAAATTAACTGCTAAGTCAGTCATCAAAATTAAACAAGGATCACAAGAAGACCATTAAGGTGTCTGCAGGGTATTCATTTCCTATTAAAGAATTTTGTGAAATTTTCTGTGTAGAAACATAATTGTATTATTGTTCAAAATATAAAATAAAATTTGGGGGTCACCGTGCATTTAAGCGCAAAAACTGAAATTGAAAATTTCAGGATTTTTCATAGAAATGATAGGGAAAATGATTATATGAGAACGTAGTTTGAAAAATTTATTATAGAATTTTTTCATACTTTGCATGTGTTTAATTATTATGTAGTTTACATATAAACAAGACCAATTACATGTCTGGACCTGCGTCACTGTCACTCTTGTTCAACTTAGAAAGTGTTTTTTTTTTCTTTCAATCTAACAGAATATCATGTATAGGTTTACCAATTCAAACAAGTATTCATTTACCTTATTACCAAAAATTCTTCGAATTGAGATTATATTAAGTTCAACCCTATCACCATCTTCGCTACCCAAGGGTTACGATCCGCTCCTCTCATCTTCACCCTTGGCAGATCAAGCTGGATTTCTGGTCTCAAATCCACTTCTTTGATTGGTTACAGTTAACCTTCACATTAGCCAATTTATTAACTTACATTCAGATTTTGAATATATATCAAAACAATAAAACTTAAAATATGGCCTTTAGTGATTTTTCTATTTTGCAAAATTTCCATGATTTAATTATCTTTCTGCACTTTTGAAGGGTTATTTCCTTGAAGTCAAATATATTGTGAATGGTTGTATTATTAGATGCAATAAATAATCATTTATTATTACAATAAATCATACTGAAACTCTTACTTCAAAGGGAGATAATTTGAAACTGATGTTTCACAAATTGTGGCTCAAGAGGAGAGAAGCTGATCACAACCCTTGGCTAGCGAAGATGCCCTATTACTGTAATAGACAAAATAAAGGGCTACGCCGAGCGCAGCATGATACGACCGCAGCGTGTCGAACACTGAAATTTGAACAAGTGTAAAATAAAATTAATGTGGACACAGTTATTTGCTGGACACAATAAGGACCTTGTCACAGACATTAACTGGACACAAATTGGTGAAAATGAAAAAAGCTCTTTTAATCCCTTACTACTAGGATATTGTAAGAGCTTGGAAACTGAAGAGCAACGTAAAATATACTGCCATATCACTGAAAGCTTAAAAAGAGAACAATCCAAAGATAAAAATCCCATCAAAATCTAATGAAAAATAGACTTCACATATTTCTAATGATTGCAATTTTGACCTCTTTGACCGCTTATAGCTCGGAAACAGTAAGAGCTACCTCAAATCTGTTGACATAACCATGAAAGCTTACATTGAGAGGAATCCAAAGAAAAAAATCCCATCAAAATCTGACGTAAAATAAAGATTTTACATATTTCTAAAAATAGCAATTTTGGCCCTTTTGACCCCTAATAGCTCGGAAACGGTAAGAGCTACGCCAAATCTGTCGTCATACCTCTTAAAGCCTACAATGAGAGGAATCTAAAGAAAAAAATCCTATTGAAATTGGAAGAAAAATAAAAATTTTAGGAAATCTGCATGTTTGCAATTTTTGCCCCATTGGGCCCTGGTAGCTTGGAAAAGGAACAACTTATTAAAAATCTATCCTTTGGGCCCCATTTATCTCATGAACAGCACATGCCACATGAAATTCGTTGGCATACTACTGATTGGAAATTTCCTCAGGAAGACACTGAAAGAAACCCCATCAAAATATGATGAATAAAAAAGATTCTACAGTCAAATATATTAAAACATCAAATTTAACCCTTTTTGGCCCCTTTTCCCAAAACGGGTGGGGCCACAATGACCAAAACTAAGACAAGCCTTCCTTTTGTGCCAAGGATCATTGTGTTAAAATTTCATAAGGATTGGTCAACTGAAACTAAAGTTATTGACCAAAAACAAAAGTGTCTACAGACAACGACGACGCAGACGACGACGACGACGACGACAGCACCATACCATTATACGACCGCAAAAATTTTTGCGGTCGTATAAAAAGAAGAAAAAAAAAACAAAACTAAATGTAAAAAGTTGAACAAAGCATAAAATGAAAATAGTCCATATCACTTCAGCAAAGGTGAAAACCATATCTGAGTTTCAAATAAACACATACTTTGAATCTTTATGAGAAAACATATGAAAGCAATGCAAAAATTCAAGAATAGCTGCCCATGGTCAATGCGTTCAAAACTCTGCAACGTCTCTGGACAAAAATTGAGTACCATGATGATATAATATGATAGAATAAAGTACAAGTTCAATAATAGATAAATTTGACATTTTTTAAAATCAAAACTGGCCTAAAAGGGAGGTTCACATCACCAATGTGTTCAAACAACGATAAAAACTTCCAAAGGTATTTGGTCAGAAATGTTAATCTTTCAGATTACACAAACCAGGCACTGTAATGTTAAAATATGCTGAAAAAATGANTTCATTTTAAATAACTATTTAGTTAAATTTCTTAATGAATGAAACCTAAATGAACAATTATTAGACAAAAATGGCGGAATAATACCACTGAGACACCTTAACATAATATTAGATGTAATTTCAGTAAATTTTGTTGTTGCATATACCTAAATACAGCATTCATATCATTTGGCACATATTGAAGTGAGGCTACAGGTGATCTGCTTCCTTCTGTATTTAATTCCTGTACATGTTCAACAGTATTACGAATGTCAAATTCTAACACACGACCATTCTGCATTCCCACGTAGAAAAAATTCCTGTCATCTGCATTCCAAACACAACTCCATGATGGCAACTGAGTTTCATATCTGTAAGGAAATCAAATTCATTCTAAGCATAAATTCTGAAATGCACAACTTTTCCCTATTAGTGAAGTCTTTGACAGTTTGTCATTGAAACTATTTCTATTTAAGGTGGTACGGGGGTCTAAAAATCTGTCAGATAGAATTTTCTTATTTTTTCATGATTTATTCTTTGTAATTAGCGCATACAAAAAATAAAATAAAAATAAGGGGTCACCGGCTATATAAGAATGAAATATGATATATGTAAAAATCTGCTATTTTGGTTGAAATAATAGGGGAAATTAGCGAATTTTAACAAAATTTTAAATTATTTTAGTTACATCAGATAGATTTTTTTTTAAATTTGGGGGTCACCGAACTTATTTTTGAATAAATCACAAAAAACTAATTTTTTCCTATTATTTCTTTACAAATTATCTCCCCTTAATAGAACAGGAGTTAGCTGAAAGGTACAATATTTTGCGTGGTGACTTAATAAAAGTGGCATATTTCATCAAATTTAACTATCATAAGACATTGAAAATGGTTTCGGCAACGTTCCCATAGTGAATTCCATTTTAAGTCACATGCGCAAGAATGATGCGCAATTTTAAACTCCCGTACTACCTTAACTGATCAAAAAGTATTTTTACAGTATTTAAGGGTATCAAATAATTTCATCAATTTTATTTGGTGAATGTTTTTCACATATAGGAAACCAGTTAATCATCAGAGACTTCTCTCTTGTGAATTCCTTTAATTGGTTGATTGCTGTTTCATATTTCATCAACAATATTTTATCAGGGACAGGACCTGAAAGTCCCATTCAAATGTGAAACTTCTGGGTACACAGGACCTGAAAGTCCCATTCAAATGTGAAACTTCTGGGTACATAAATTATACCCAGATCCGAAATCTTGCAATTTTTATTAAAATGAATGGTGTTTAAAAACAAACCTTTGAACGTCATAATATTCAGACTATTGAAACATTTTTAAATTGCAATTTTATTGTGAATTGCCAAGACTTAAAGAAAGATGATATTCTATAACCAATGAGAAAACATTAATCAGAACTAATCTTACTCATATAAAAATGAAATTTAGCAACTGGCTGATTGTAGACATGTGAAGAGGGGCACTCTACCACTAGGCACATAAACCTCTACATCTGGGTTATTATCATTGACATTCTCCACAAGATAAATCAAAACTGTTGAGAGTCAGTGTTTTACCCATTAAACCTCATTATTGATGGTATAAAGTAAAACTTTTCACATCACTAGAGTTTTTTATGGTTTTAAATGTATAGCTGTATATTTGTGTATTGGATGATTATACATGTACATTTAATTTTGTGTTGTTTTTTCAGGTGCCCGATGTGTATTTTTGGGTGTCTTTCAAATGCCAATCATCTTTCTTTGTACTTTTATTAACTGACAACATAAACACACACCATTTAAGACTTACGTTTGTACGACAGCATTACTAATAACACTGGTCATTTTCACTGTTTTGTCTAAAGCACAACTAAGAAGTATTCCATCGTCCACATTAGGATGAAAACTAACATCGCGGATAGTTTTACTGTGGATTGTTAAATATTGATTTGTTTTGAAATCCATAGTATTGATCTGAAATGAAGAATAAAAGAATTTGTTATTTATATAAATGCATGTGTTTATTTATATTAAGATCTTACTATGAAGTGTTAGGGTTTGTTAATAGGCTGTTTTGCGACATTATCTTTTACAAATTTTTCCATTTCAATGAATAAACATTGTAGCTACATCTTGATTTCTATAATTAATATCAATATTTATAGTAAGACCAATGCATGATAGAGCAAATATGATTGCGATTTGAGTGAAATATGGAGGATTAGTGAAATTTCAACCAAAAACTAGCAACACTGAAATGTGTAGTTGTTGTACTGGTTAGGGATGATTTGCCGACCACATAAAATAAGCTGAAATGGCTAACCAGAAGGGAATTGCCACCATTTAATTAATAAAAGAATTGTAATGGACAATTCAGGACTGTAAATTGTGGAAATCCACTAATTAGTGGAAGAAATCATCCCTGTACATTGTCTGTTCAAGTTTCTTCAGCCTTTCCCATTTACATGCATCTTGAAATATATCTGTGCATTCTGGTGTTTTCACAACAATAATTGACAATTACCACACTTAGGCATGTTCTTATAACTGTATTGTCAGTATAAACAATTCTATTATGCACATATTGTGAAAATTTGACCTGTAGTCACATAATACCCATCATGAGAATTTTGCAATGGCAAAGAATGAGATCAGCCAATTATCTCCCTTTACCAAGTTTAATATATGGTCAAGGTAGAGATAACTTCAATTAGCATAACAATAGCCACTTTTTATACCGAAATTAAAATGATCTCCCCTTTGACAACATATAACTAGCTTGGTACAGGGAGATAATCAAGCAATATCTCATTTCTAATAAAAGGTTTTTTAGGTCTTTTGGTTAAAGATGCAGTCAAATTTTGCTCTGATTTCAAACAATGCGTTAAATTTAAACAAGAAATAAGTTGAAAGAAAAACGAAAAACTACATGTGTGCCTGGCGAGATTCAGTACTCGGCAAGTAATGTCTATAAATTCATACCTTTTTTATTCCAAAACCAGGAAAGAGTGGACTTGCAGATGGCTGAGACACAACTAAAGTGGCAAGTGACGGGCTGTAGGCCATTACACGACAGTTTCCACCCTGCAAATATATCAAAAACATGAATTTTATTTATATTGTTCATTTTTGCAGTAAAATAAGAAGCAGCTATACATTTCTGTAAGTATACTTGTATCATACATGTACAGTATGATGTATATGATCTTAATTTTCAATAATATTTTAAAATGTAAACTATTTTTTCACTATTTGCCAATGTTATGATGACTCATAAGTTTACACTCTATAATCTTGCCCTATAACTTAAGTAAAATTCATATTTTCACACAACATAGTGCTATATGTTTAGATGGAACAGAAAAAACTGTTTAAATAAAATTTAAACTGTTATTGTAAGCATCAAACCTTTCTTCTTACTGAATAACCAAACAGTAAACTTACAAACTTTACATTAATTTCTAAAGTTTGTGAGTGAAAAAAATGAAATTACATGAATTTTTCAAACTTAATTCCTTCAAAATAAGTTTATATCTACCAAATTCTGTTAAAAAAACTCACATCCCATATTTTGATGGTTTTATCCAACACAAACTGCCTGCTATCTGTATTAGATGTAGAATTGTCAATAACACTGGACTGAGACAGGTTAGGGACAGTAGAGGAATGTGACCTGTTAAAATTAAAATAGAGCAAAATAAATTTTTGAGTTTTCACGAAAATAATGTCATGATTGTTTGATAGACAAAGATGCTTTTGCATGATACTGACCTTAGACAAAAACATAGAAAGAAGCCACAGCCTGCTAAGCTCACCTCGTTGCACAGCATTGTCACCAGTAAACAGGAATGGACTATAATCATTCTTTATAACAGATTCAGTAATGCTTAAATTGTAGTTAACAGACTGCATCTGAAGCATGCATTGTTGTTGTCATCGCAAATTGCATCATGCATACCTATTTGGTTGATGTGGGCCATGTCAGTAAGCAGGAATGGACTTTAACCATTCTACCTAACCAAGTCGCTCATGCGTAAAATGTAGGTCAGAGACAGTATCCGATTGTTGTCATCCCAAAATGCATCATACATACCAATATGGTTGATGAGGGCCATGTCAGTAAGCAGAAATGGACTTGAACCATTCTACCTAACCAAGTCGCTCATGCGTAAAATGTAGGTCAGAGACAGCATCTGAAGCATGTATTGTTGTTGTCATCCCAAAATGCATCCTACATACCAATATGGTTGATGTGGGCCATGTCAGTAAGTGGGAATGGACTTTAACCATTCTACCTAACAAGTAGCTCATGCGTAAAATGTAGGTCAGAGACAGCATCCGAAGCATGCATTCCAGTCGTCATACCAAAATGCCTCAGGCATACCAAAAAGGTTGATGTGGGGCATGTCAGTAAGCAGGAATGGACCTTAACCATTCTTCCTAACCGGACGCCGACGCTAGGGGTATCACATAAGCCCCCTCACTTCGTAAGGTGAGCTAATTATTCACAATGAAATTGAAGACTTAAAGTTGATTTGCACATTCTATTTTCTGTGTCTTAGATCTAGTATTATGCAGAATGTTACCACCTCTTTTGTAGTTCGTTTGTTTTATGGTTATTGTCTTGTAATTATGTACTCCCTAACTAAGTAATGTAATTTCCAATTAAATAAATGTGTACACGATGACCTCATGATGTGAAAACTTCAAAAAAATTTACTTGTATGAATATTACAATTAAGAATAACAATAAAGTTTTGTTGCTCTGCTATACTTCCCATGTTTAACGTACATTTTACGTTTTGACCCCTTTCATGTTCATTTCTGATCAAATCTTGTCTAGAACTGCACATGAAGAAACAAGCAACTCTGGCAACTTTTTGTATTGTCGTTTCATCTTTGCATCTATACAACACTATAAATTGAGGTCAATGGGATCAATATGTTATGCAATTTTCTGAACATGTATTTGGTTTATTTATCTGATTATCTGACATTGTTAGGAAGGAACCTAGCGTTTAAGTACTTGCAAACTACAATGTATGAAACGAACAATTGCAAGTAAACTAATCACAATGAAGCAAATGCTGGAATAAAACAATAGCAATATGTATACCTTCCATAACACTCTACAAATGATCCTGCGAACATATTATTTAGTTTTGTTTAAGTGCATTGCATGAGGTTGTTAAGATTCTTGAACTGATCCTCTGTATCTGATAATTGTAATTATAATGGCAACATGCTATGAAGCAGATACCTGACATTCTGTAACTGTTCCCTTAATTTTGCTATTTCACGTCTCAGTTTATTGTTATACCTGGCATTCTGTAACTGTTCTGGTAATTTTGCTATTTCACTTCTCAGTTTATTGTTATACCTGACATTCTGTAACTGTTCCCTTAATTTTGCTATTTCACTTCTCAGTTTATTGTTATACCTGACATTCTGTAACTGTTCCCGTAATTTTGCTATTTCACTTCTCAGTTTATTGTTATACCTGACATTCTGTAACTGTTCCCGTAATTTTGCTATTTCACTTCTCAGTTTATTGTTATACCTGACATTCAACTGGTA
>MJUU01049707.1:130829-150124 GCA_002080025.1 Modiolus philippinarum
CGGGCGGGGCCATCAACTCAAAATTAAAACCTCTGTTTACGTGTGTGCCAAGATACATCATACTAAAATTTCATAAAGATCCGTCCACTAGAAGCAAAGTTATGCTGTCCACAGACGCCGACGACGCCAACACCATACCAATATACGACCGCAAAATTTTTGCGGTCGTATAAAAATTCTGAGGACTTATTCCACACATAACAGCTACATACATTCTTTTGACGCTCCTCTATAACTGAAGCCAAGCAGAATTCAAAGAAACAATTATGAAAAAATCAAATGAATAATAAAAGAATTAAAAGTAGTTTGTATAAGTTAGGACCCTTTCTGCTCTGAAATGGGAAAATGTATTAGAAATCTGAATGCTCAGTGCTATATCAAATTATCTAAGCACTTGGAGTAGAAACAGTTTACTTCTGTCATATGTAAAGAACTGCAAATGCATCATATACCATATACTATTACCATTGATCAATTTTTGTAAATAATTTTTTGTAAAAAAAAAAAAACATATAAAGCAGCCACAGCCTCTGCTAAGCTCACCTAGTTGCACAGCATTGTCACATGTTGCACATGTCAGTTACCAGGAATGGACTATAATCATTTGCTTAAACAGATTTAGTCATGAGCAAAATGTAGGTCAGAGACAGCATCTGAAGCATGCATTGTTGTTGTCATCCCAAACCACATCATACATACCAGTATGGTTGATGTGGGCCATGTCAGTAAGTGGGAATGGACTTTAACCATTCTACCTAACCAAGTCGCTCATGCGTAAAATGTAGGTCAGAGACAGCATCCGAAGCAAGCATTCCAGTCCTCATCCAAAAATGCATCATATATACCAATAAGGTTGATGTAGGCTATGTCAGAAAGCGGGAATGGACTTTTAACCATTCTACCTAACCAAGTCGCTCATGCGTAAAATGTAGGTCAGAGACAGCATCTGAAGCAAAGCAGGAATGGACTTTAATCATTCTACCTAACCAAGTCGCTCATGCATGTCAGTAAGCAGGAATGGACCTTAACCATTCTTCCTAACCGGACGCTGACGCTAGGGGTATCTCATAAGCCTCCCTCACTTCGTGATGTGAGCTAATAATGCAAAATTAAGTCGTCGCAAGCTTGTCTTGCATAGAATAGATACAAGTGCATATTGGCAGTGTAAAAAGAAGTTGTAATTCTGGTTAATAATCAATGGGGTTACAATATAACCACTCTTACCTTTAAACATTTAGCATATAACACTCGTATATCTTGTCTTTTAGCCTTGGCATTACACTGAGGACATTTTCCTCCCTGTCCCTTTAACCATTTCTCTATGCAACTGAAAAATGCAAAATTTGTAATCTTTACATCAGATCAATTTCAGTGGATCCACAATGACCAAAGTCATTATTCAATACTTAATCCTCTCTTAAATTTACAAATTGCTACTACCAATTTAAACAAATAGCTGATGCACAATGGCAGTATCCACTGAATATTCTGTGAAAGTTTCATTCAATTTCACCAAGTGGTCGAAGATGAGTTGTTGCCACAAAGTGTGTACCCCTATAGCGGACGGAATAACGAATGGACAGACAGACAAACGGACAAACTGACACCATTATCACTATATACCGCCTGCTAAAGCAGGGGTATAAACATAATAATAAAGACTAAGCTGAATGAGAATCTACTTTTGTATGAAATTCGCTCATGGAAATAGACAATGACCTGTATAGTTAAGAAATTAATCTGAAATATTGAAATAGGTTTATGGGTAAAGTAGGGTTTATCTACAGTAAAAAACAGGCATGGTAATTCATACTTTTTAATGCATCTAAGACTTTAATGTTGTGTGGATTTGCATCTTCGTTTGTGCCAATCTCTGGAAAAAATCTAGTGGATGAAAATATCAGTGTCTAATCTATCTATCTTTATAAACCGTTTAATTATGTGGAGGACAGTAATACTTAATATACATTAATGCCCCAATTAGCAAAACTTATTATTACCTGTGACCAAATAAATGTCCACAACGTAACGAAGCTAATCTGTGGTTCCCAGAACTTGTCCATTCTTCAAAACATATGGGACAACACTGAATATGAAATAATATTTGTATAAGTATTCAATATTCATTAACATGATTATGTACACCACCAATAATGTAGAATTGTAATGTCTATCATTTGCCCATTCAGTCATTGATTTAAGAGTTTCAACATTTAATAAAAGAACAAATACATATAAAGTTGTTAATCTTATCATCAATTTTGATCAGTGAAAGCAGATTAATAGACCATATCCAAGCTCTTGTCTCAGGATTTACCAGAGCACTTTTAACAAGTCAAAGTATAGAAAACATCACGTCATAGAGGCTAAAGCATAGTGACATAATGTTTTTGAAGTACATTGTAGGTCACATAGGGCAGACATATTTGTGACATAGGGCAGACAAACAATGACTGGTGAATCTAAATACCAAAACTCAGATATAGTCCTTTATATGTAAATCACCAGAAAGGTTTTAATTTGTTTTTTTCATATTGTAAAAACAATAGCAAGACTGTTAATGTGAAGGTTTTTCCATTGAGAAATACAGAGATAAATTTTATAGCTTCCTCAAATTTTCAACATTCTTTTAGAAATAAACATAGCTAGGAAAATGATTCTCCCTTTTGCTGTTTTTTTTTAGATTTCTGAACTATAGGTAGAATTAACAGTGCTGTTGTCAAAGTATTCTGTCAAATTTTACCGAAATGAATTTGGTAACCTATGAAAACATTTCTATAATTAATCCTCCAGTTTATACTAATAATAAATTACTGAAATTATTACCAAAATATAAGCATTTCTCTGTAAACTGCTGTTTCCCGTGTAAGACAGCCCATAGAAGACAGGGTCACATGAATCTGTCTTACACGGGTAACCGTCCAATCCAACATTCCAATTTATAATTGTTAATATAATAAACTCCGTGAATTATTTGACGTCATGGTTGGAAAATCCATAAGGAATGGCAAGTTTTACTTTCCTTCAGTTTATTCATTATATTTTATAAAGGAAATAGGCTCTTACACTCGACTAGAATTAAAGATCAGGATATCTTCCACTTGTGTGAGAAATTCTAAGTCTTTTTTTGTCGTTACACTAGGGAAAAGATGGAATTTCTCACACTTGTGGAAGATATCCCTTACCTTTAATATGATCTCGTATAAGATAAAATTAATCTTCTTTACAAAATTATCTTACATTTCCTTCATCCTCATGACTTTCATCTCCTGCTTTTTCAGGGGTCATAATCCTGCGTCTTTTTGGTGACCTGAAATCTCCCGGGGAATTTTTATGTCCCCCTAACAACTGAACAGAGCCTACAGCTGAAGTTGATGGTGTTGCTGGTAAAACAACGGAAGGAGTAGCACTAACAGTTTCTGTTTCCATGGCAACAGATGTTGAAGCTGTAGATGTTTGAATTTGTAATGAGGATGACGATGATAAAGGAACTTGTACCATGGCAACATCGTTAGGTTGTATATTTACAGTTTCCACTGAAGCATCTGTAGTTGTTGATATTTCCACATTTAGGCTGGGAAGAGGTGGAAAAGGTATTACGTTGGGCACTGTTGGTCTTGGTAGCGAGTTGTCTGTTGCATTGGGGCCAACTGGAGACTCCCCAACAGTTGGAAGTCCTTGGATTTCATTTCCAGTTTGGTTCTCATCCTAAAATATAAAGGGAATCTTGAAAATACATGTATAGCTCTGCATCACTTTACATGATCTATTATAAAAGATTTGCTTTTATCAACTTATTGGTAAAATTAGAGCATATTATATTATATACTCATTTAAATATCTATAATCTGATTTGTTCAAATCATGTCACATGATATTTGAGATTTCGCTGGATCAACGGATTAGTGTTGGGTCGCATAAGAAGGTCAACCGGAAAAATAAGAAAATGCAATATAATATAACAGTTACCACCCTAGACAGTGTGTGACCCAGCCGTTTCTCTCCCCTCCAAATTAAGGTCACCCTCGAGAAAGCTATCTGGTGACCTTAATATCTTGGGGAGAGAAATGGCTGGGTCACACACTATCTAGGGTGGTAATTGTATAAGGTCACCCTGAAATTTTTCTTTCTTTCTGTAGTTCTAGATCTTCTTATAATATAACCATATTGCATTTTTGGATGGCTAACAAAAACAGCTTTTTTTTTGTGACACTAAAAATCACTTTCTGAATGATATGAAGGTTTGTACTATTTATTGAAGAAAAAATTTTGTTTTGCTTTTCCACATCCAATTACTTATGAGGGTGGTAAAGGGTTATTTTCGTACTACATACACATCAATTTTCACTTTTCACACATCATACAAAACCTTTATTGCTAGTACATTGTTACAAACATTACTTGTACAATGTACACGCCAATTTTTATTTTTTGTACATTATGCACAGACCACCCCTTTAGGACCCCTCTTACAATTAATACCAGAGGCTCCCAGGAGCCTGTATCGCTCACCTGGCTTTCAGTTACCACAATTATGCACAGACCACCCCTTTAGGACCCCTCTTATAATTAATCAGGAGCCTGTATCGCTCACCTGGCTTTCAGTTGCCACAATTATGCACAGACCACCCCTTAAGGACACCTCTTATAATTAATACTAGAGGCTCCCAGGAGCCTGTATTGCTCACCTGGCTTTCAGTTGCCACAATCAAACTAACATTGTAAGTTATACAGTTGAACTTCAGTCCCTCAAACTTTGGTAGTTCGAACACAACCAATATCTTGAACATTATTTAAAGTCTAATCATGTTTTACTATATTTCTTTGTTGGGCTTTTTTGACAAAAATGTTTTTGCTAAGGACCACTTTCGATACAAGTTTTGAAGTTGAGACATCATTTTGTAAATGGAGTCAACAACAATTTTCAACACCTTATCTTTAAGTTACAACATGAATATCTATTTGGAAACCAAATTTCATTGAAAACAGACTACTGTGAATTCATTTAATTCCGTGGGTAGAGAAAAAAAAGACATTTCGTGGTATACGTAAATTCATGGATTGCCACTTGTTGCAAAAAAAATATTTATATCGATGAAAATAAAAGTTCTGAAATTCAAGGCTTTAGTACCTTTAGTATTGACGTCAAAACAGCAAAATTTAGATTTGTACCTGTAATTAAAGTGTCACCTGTAATTAACAATTCATAGAAATGTGTAGATATTATGTAATTAGGTAATCATCTGACATACCCTCACTCCATTCGTTATTTATCAATAGACACCTGTATTGATTGCAAAATAAGCATGTCCTTTTCATAATTAAAGTTATAAAAATTAATTTTTAATAATATCTTATCAAAACTAAATTGAGATGGGCCTTGTCCAAACTTCTTAGGTGGAAATCAACACTTTAGTGTAATTGAAAAACAAAACAGGAAGCCAGTTACCGCTAATTTGTTAATTGGGAAACACTTGAAAATAAAGCATTTGAACTTATTTTGCTGCTATTAAAGGTTCAAGAGAATGCATATCTCCCCTTTTTTGGATATATCAGGTTGTGTGGGGCTCAGGTACAAAAGCAAGGTTTATAGTGATCGTTCATCAGATCCTTCTAAAGGTTCATTCACTTGTGTTTTAATCTTGCACAAGAAAATCATATTTCGTTGAGTATTTGAATTCGTCGTTTTAGGACACCCATGAAAACCACGAAAATTGGTACCCCACGAATAAAAATGAATTCACAGTATGTTGAATTTTCCCGCCTTTTTTGTGGCCATTTTGAAAATGGCGCTCAACAAACAATTTCCTAATCCGGTTTTGAAGTCCCAACATCATTATCTATTTGGAAACCAAATTTCATTGAAATCAGACAATATTGAATTTTCCCACCTTTTATGGTGGCCATTTTGAAAATGGCAGTCAAAGAACAATTTTCAACACTGGTTTTGAAGTCCCAACATCAATATCCACTCAGAAACAAAACTTCATTGAAATCGGACAATGTTGAATTTTCCTGCCTTTTTTGTCAGCCATTCTGATAATGGCTGTAAGCAAACAAATTTTAACATTAGTTTTTGACATCAATAACTATTTGGAAACAAAGTTTCATTGAAATCGGACAATGTTGAATTTTCCTGCCTTTTTTTGCGGCCATTTTGAAAATGGCAGTCAAGGGACAATTTTCAAATCTGGTTTTGAAGTCGCAACATCAATATCTATTTTGAAACCAACTTTCACTGAAATCGGACAATGTTGAATTTTTCCTCCTTTTTTGGCAGCCATTTTGAAAATGGCGGTAAGTGAACACTTTTCAACTATGGTTTTGAAGTTGCAACATCAATATCTATTTGGAAACCAACTTTCATTGAAATCGGACAATGTTGAATTTTCCCGCCTTTTTTGGCGGCCATTTTGAAAATGGCGGTCAATACTTTTCAACACCGGTTTTGAAGTCCCTACATCAATATCTATTTGGAAACCAAATTTCATTGAAATCGGACAATGTTGAATTTTCCCACCTTCTTTTAGTGGCCATTTTGAAAATGGCAGTCAACAAACAATTTTAAACACCAGTTTTGAAATCCACACAGCATGGCAAACATTTTATCAATTTACACTTAACCTTCATCTTCTATAGTTTTGGAAATATGATGAAATATATGAAAATTTTGAAAATTCCGTGAAAAAAAGGGCAATAACTCCTACAAGGGTTTTTGGATTTCCCTAAAAATTTCAGGGTTTGTAGATCTTGATATGCTGAACCTTTTTGTAACATACACTTGACCTCTATCTGTTACACTTTTTGAAATAAAAATTAAAAGGCACAAATTTTGAAAATTTTACGGAAAAGGGCAATAACTTCAAGACAGGTTTTCGGATTTTCTTCAAAATTTCAGGGCAGGTAGATCTTGCTATGCTGATCACTTTTTCCTCTGTCAGATTTCCGATATCTGTAACGGTTTTGAGTTATTTGCAAAAAACAGCAATTTACCCCATGTTCTAATTTTAGTAACAGCAGCCATTTTGTTTGGTCTTCGGACTAATCGAACATAATTTTGAAACTGCATACTCTGGTGATGCTTGAGGCCAAGTTTGGTTACAATTGGCTCAGCAGTTTCAGAGGAGAAGATTTTTGAAATTGTTGACGGACGACGGACGGATGACGGACGCAAAGTGATGGCAAAAGCTCACATGCCCTTTTAGGCCAGGTGAGCTAAAAATTGATCCGATTTTTCATTGGAAAATATAAGCTCCTATCCTATAAATATTTGCTAAGAACTTTATGAATGACAATGTTTATTTCTCTTTGGGATGTTTGTTTTTTTTGTCTTTTATTGATGACAAAATCCATTGTTTTTATTGAGAATCTTGAACATTACGTCTTCTTTATAACTTTTGGGATATTTTCCTGTTTCTATAAAGGTAACATTTTTGTATCTCTTGAATTATTTGGAAACTGGATAACTGAATTTTACCTTGTAGTGCCAGAATATCTTTTGACATTTTCAAAATGAGAGGGATCTGTTGCATATTTATGTATACATGTTGGATAAGTTAAATTTTAGTTGTTTATTTAAATTCAAGGGAAATTTATATCAAGGAAAATAAAAAACAACTTAAAAGTGTCACAGAATGATACTTTTCACTTTAGAACTGCACTATTTCTGTAGACAGTCATATTGGGCATTGGCTTTTCCTGGTCCAATACTACGTCCTTGGACAAAATACAGGACAAATATGAAAAATACCATTCTATTACCCTATAACATGTATAATACAAACTATAATACATTACTGGCCTATGTGCCTCTATGGCACAAAAGGCTTAGGCAAGTAAGCATAATACAAACTATAAAATCCTTATTTTTTCTCAAAAAATAAATTCTATAATTACATATGCATGTATGAATGAAAATTACAACAAAAGATCTAGTGATTTTATAAAAAATAATTTTTATTTCAAATATTATTTACATGATTTACAAATTTACTAATGTTATATTATATTATCTTTCCACTTATGACTAAATTAAAATTTTGAAAAATGCACACAGGAACACTTTTGATAGATTTGTAAAGGTTTTTAACTTGTTTCTTTACAAATTCATCAACATTGTAAATGTGACAACATTAAAAGGGGAGGTAATTCTATTCAAGAAAGAAGAAAAAATAGCTATGTTTTGTACAAAGAAACTGGAAATCTGACTAAAAACAAATTAAAATACTTCCATAATGTATTTTGATAGATATCTAAGAAAAAATATCATTTCTGCTTTCAGTATGGTTAAAATATAAAAAGTTAAAATAACTGCTAATATCACAATATTTCAAAATCTTTACCTTTTAATTGTACATTTAATAATTGAAATGTATATAAGCAATTCCCTATCCTTTCTAAGTGCCGGAATGAACCTCAGTGGTCTGGGGTGCAGGCTTCAAACCTGTAGCTGATTAGCGTCAGAGTGGTTCAATTCCACCTTTCCGGCGAGATAGCAATAGATCTGCCAGACCTTTGAATTCTCTT
The DNA here is from genome assembly GCA_002080025.1 of Modiolus philippinarum. Lineage (NCBI taxonomy): Eukaryota > Metazoa > Mollusca > Bivalvia > Mytilida > Modiolidae > Modiolus > Modiolus philippinarum. The sequence goes on from MJUU01049707.1 coordinate 139,356, forward strand.
CAATAATAAGAAATTGTATAAAGGAAAATCCGTTTTATCAATTTTTTCTTCACCACATATCTACCCTTAAATTTCAAACAGCATATTCATTTACTCCATACCCTTTTAAAAAAAAAGGTAGATGGTGTTGGTTTGGTGGGGGCTGTGTGTGTGCGTGTATGAAATATGCAAATGCAAGAATTGCAGAGTACGGAAAAAAATCTACAGTTGTAGTACAAATAAAAAAAAATCAAGAATGAACATGATTAAATCTATAACATAGTTCAATAGTGATGGAAAAATGCATGTAAATGTTTAACTGAATAATCATTTACATGTAAAGTTACTGTTTCAACATCTACATCATCTTCTTCATTGTCTGTCTCCTCTACGTTGATCTCCGACACCTCACTTCCATCAGACTGACGATCTTCTACCTAAATATATGAAATTTAAGGAAAAGAACGTGTGACAAGAAAAAAAAACATTCCACAACCAACAACTGAACAAAAATATTTATTTAACTTTCATATTACATTTCCGGATTACACAACTTGTTAAAGAGGACAAATATCATCCTTTCATGATCACAGGGTCAAAACTGGAATATCACTTGGGAATAAAGTGCTAAGTTTTATTTCACGCAGAAATAATAACACAAATAATACATTCATTATATTCTGATCACTCTTTAACTTAGAGTGCATTATAAGTTGATATACAAGAACTATAATAGTACCTATTTCATATTTGTTTATAGAGGAATTATATTCCTGATTTCAATTTGTTTGAAGAAGAAATATATTCCTGATTTAATGGAAATTTCTTTTCCTCAAGAAAGCCTGTGTTTTTAAATAAGGGCTGTTCCAGAAAAATTGGTATGGGACCCATTGAAGGCACTTTATGTAAATTGCTTTGGGTGGTTGTGTTTGCCTTCAAAGGCCCCATGTCCATTTTTATGGAACAGCCCTAATCAGTGATTTCTATGTATGTTATCTATGTCTTAAAGTCATTACAATTGCTTCAAAACCCTGTTCATGAACATATCTCAATTAGAGTCATTTATGTAGCTTTAGAGGAGTTTATATATGAGCAAATCTAGTCAACTTACACACAAACTTGGTGAAATCCAAAGGATAAATGTAAATTTTTTTGAAAGTGCAAGGCCATGTGAATATATAGCCTCTAAAATTGTTTCTTGTTTATTACATTTAATTCTCAAATAAAGCTAGTTAAAATGTCATATTTCAAAGTTTGAGATTTACCAAGAACTTTAAAATGTGAAAATATAACATTTAAGAGTTTTTGTAAAAAAGGGTCAGTGTGAGCTATTGCCATCACATTTTCATCTTCTCCTTTGAAACCGCTGAAGCAAATTCAACCAAACTTTACAGGAATGATGTACTAAAGGTCCTAAACAAAAATAGCTCATTTCGTTCCCATCCGACAAAAAACATAACTGCCAGCACGGAACTTAGTTTAACATTGGACCCTTTGGGAAAAACACATTTACATCTTCTCCTCTAGATCTGAGACCACTGAGGCAAATTCAACAAAACTTTACAGGAATAAGGTATGGAAGGTCCTTCACAAAGATTGAACATTTCGTTCTGATTTGATAAAAAAACATGGCCGCCAGTGAGGATCTTAGTTTTAATGTTGGACCCTATGGGAAAAACATCTTTTTCAACAGCTGCTGTGAAACTATTGAAGCAAATTTGATTAAACTGTACTGAAATAATGAATTGAAGGTCCTTTACAAAGGTTGCATGTTTAGTTCTGATTCTTCAAAAAAACATGGCCGCCAGCACTGAACATAGTATAACACCGGACCTATGAGGAAAATCACATTTTCATCTTCTCCTCTGAAACCACTGAAGCAAATTCAACCAAGCTTTACAGGAATGATGTACTTAATGTCATCAACCAAGATTGCTTATTTCGTTCCGATCCTATAAAAAACATGGCCTCCAGCATGGAACATAGTTCAACATTGGAGCCTGTTTCATCATCTTCTCTGAAACTATTCAAGCTAATTTAACCGAATGCATAGAAAGTCCTCTTCAAAAATTACTTAGGATCAGACAAAAAACATAGGTGCTAATGGAGAACATAGCTTAACATTAGACCCCATTGGTAAAAATCTTCATTTTTGGTCATGCATGGCATAGAAGCATTTTGTCAGGTGAGCAATACAGGCTCAGTCTCTGAGCCTCTAGTATAACTTTGTTGAAGAGTATGTGGTCAGTCAGCTGTTTCTTCATCCTATTAATCCATCATAAAATAATTCCTAGATTCTCAAAATTTGGAGCGGGGCAGATTTTTTTTGTCAGACTTAGTGGAAAATGCTGTCATTTTAAAGGAATTCATCCAAATTGACCGAAAAACTAAAATAATTTTATTGAGGCGGGTGAAAAAATCGGGGCGTGCAGGGATGAGAATCTAGGATATTTCTTATTATGGCCTTAGTAAGATTTTTCATTTGTGGTACATTATCTAGTTGACATTTAGATACTTAATATCTAATTTATATTTTCAGACCCTTTCACAATAGCTGCAGAGTTCTATTTTTGGCAGGAATTTATTTAGAGCATGCATTTTCCTGCTGAAACTTTGATGTCACTATCTGATTTTTACACCATTTTGCCAGAAAAATCCTAGATTCTTATCTCATTCAGCCTGATGTTTTTGAGAGCTAACAAAAAATTCTATCTTTTTTAAAATTTAATCATGTTAATAGCTAACAAAAAATTCTATCTTTTTTAAAATTTAATCATGTTAATAGGGATTTTTGCTATTAAAATACCTGAATAAAGGGCTACGCCGAGTGCAGCATGATAAGACCGCAACATGTCGACCACTGAAATTTGAACAAGTGTAAATAACAAGAGTAGACCCTAAAAGATGTCTCGCCCGTCCCTGCTTGTCACTAAAACAGTCATGTACTACTCAAGAGCAACCTACAAGCCAAATATTATTACCATACCACTTACAGTTATTAAGAAANCATTAATTACCTGGACACAAAGTAGTGAAAAAACAAAAGATTTTACATATTTTTAAAAATTGCAATTTGGGCCCCTTTGAACCCTTATAGCTCAGAACAGGTAAGAGGTATGCCAAATCCATTTGTATACTACTGAAAGCTTATAACTAGAGGAATCCAAAGAAAAAAATCCCATTGAAATCTGCTGAAAAATAAAAATTTCAAGTAATCAGCATATTTGCAATTTTGGCCCTGTTTGGGCCCTCATAGCTCGGAAAGGAAACAAGTTATCAAAAAATCTGAGGGTGCAGTGTTTATTAATTTTTCAAATGGAATCCATTGCAAAAAACTGCATCAAAATCTGACTAAAAATAAAAAAAATATAATTTTGGAAATTCGCCCCTTTTGGGCCCCTTCATGCAATGTGAAATCCCTTGGCATATTGCAGATTGGAAATTTCCTAAGGAGCACACTGAAAGAAACCTCATCAAAATCCGAAAAATAATAAAGATTCTACAGCCACATATGTGAAAACACACAGTTTAACCCTTTTTTGCCCCTTTTTTAAAAACGGGTGGGGCCACAATGACCAAAACTATTCCAAGCCTTCCTGTTGTACCAAGGGTCATTATGTTAAAATTTCATAAAGATTGATCAACTGAAACTAAAGTTATTGACCAAAAACAAAAGTGTCTACAGACGACCATGACGACGACGAGGACGACGACAGCACCATACAATTATACGACCGCAAAAATTTTTGCTGTCGTATAAAAATGAAAAAAAATTGCCCACCTGCACCTTTTTTTTCTGAAAATTTGAATGGGAATCTAATAATTTTTGTTGTTGCGGTCTAACTAGATTCTGAATTTACCCCTTCTTCATCTGTTACTGCTTCAACATCAATATCCTCTGCCTGTCTCTCTGGGGATTCTGTAACCACAATAATGTCATCATCTGATCCTTCAACATCAACGTCGGACATGCCTCTCTGTTATCCCATCATTGATCCTGAAAATATATCATCAACTATTTAACAAATAAGGAGTTTCATATATTACTTTCTTGTTTAAATGCAAGCAGAAATGTCCACTCATTCTTATATTTAGAATAATTAACAACATTTTACTCTTGATTAAAATGAGTATATAACAAAAATACAATATGCAATTATTTATTTACAGATAGTCAAGAAAAATTTAAAATATCTTCTTTGGGTACATGTAGTTTTGATTTTAGCTGAGGGCTCATCATGGATTTATAAGTTTGCTCTTAGATGGTTCTTTATTTATTAAGATAGCAGGTTTCGAGTTATGCGCCTTAGAACAGTACAGCCTCAGTCCTTCTGACCTTGTTTCCTGATGAATGGAATCCTTGGCAGTCTTAATGTACTACACGTAATTGATTACAGTTTAGTACTTACTACTAAGGCTGTTCTATTACTAGCTAAGCAAAAAGTCATGTTCAATTCTGACTTGCTGAAACAACTTTTAGTAGAAAAAGACCTATCAAGGATATATCAACATGAAAAAAAAATTCAAATAAATTTCACATTTCAATATACATGTACTACAATTGCATAATGCAAGGCATCACTGAAATACGTATACACCAAGTCTAAATGGCCAGCCCATAATCAATAACAGAAAAGTCACATGACTAAAGAGGCAATTCAGTTTTTCAATGAAAAACGTTAACACTCTTGCCAAAATTTCATCTAGGATTATTAAACAACGTACATATAACAAAAAAAACTTAAATAGAAATTTAGCCAATCCAAAATGAATACGAATAGATAAAACATGTCTGTATGGTAATAGAAATCCATATCAAGCTTATCTGCTTATGGTGTGAAATGTCATAACAAGGCCAGAAAATACAAAGCCTGATAGGCATGGACTAAATAGTCTTAAAGCAGAGACACATAGATACAGAGATGAAAAACTCCTAGTTAATCCTGTGTAAAAATCGGTAATAACACATGTGTGCGAGATTTCCCGTGAGGTTAATAGTAAATTTTTAGTTCCCAACTCATTTAATTTAATAAAAATTGTACAGAAATGTCAATAAAGAGTTTTATTTATCGAATATCTACAAATTGTCATGGACATGATGGATATTGAGTGTACTATCAGGTTAACACAATTATCAAATGAGGATGCACCTGTAAAAACAATAACATTACCATTGAAACATATTGCTCGTACAGGTAAACTTGACGAAAATTACAAGGATTTCCGCATGTAGTGTTGCATCATGGGAGTGAGTTTACACACATGATATTAGCGACTTCAATTAGTTGCTAAACTCTGTATCTATATGTCTCTGCTGAAAAACAGAACCTAAAACCTAGGCTTCAGGTTGCTTTGTTAGTGATGCTGCATGTCAAAGACTGTTCGTCCTTGATTCAGTCAATGTCACCTGTGAAGGTACACAATGTACATCCCAATATAATGTTGATGTCTCATATTTCAATGTGTGGCCATGTAGTTTGTTCTCATGTTTGATTGTCTTTTTTTTTTTGCTGACTCAGTGCATGTTGCCAGTGTTGGCACTGTGGCTGTGCACTTGTCTGGATGAAAATTCCAGTTTCCACTTTTTTCTACCCTAATGCCAGCTTGAATTTTGTGACAATAAGATTGTTCCCTTAAACATCAAATAATGCAGTTTTTTTATCCATTTTTGATCACAAAATAATATCACCACCATTAATTCTGAGACAATCTACATGATCTATGCTTTGTCACTCAGCACAACAGGTATCAATTTAGTGTGTGTGTGCATGTGCGAGATTAGGTTGAGAATTTCTTGACAGCCAAGATTTTTTTCTGAAAAAGTATATTTCAGTGACGATTAGTGTGGAATAATGGATTAATTAACAGCAGAATGGAGTTAAGAAAACAAACTTTTGATGAAAACCAAAATTTGTTGGTTACTTAACTGAAAATCATTTACTCAGTCGAACAACAAAGACAGACGATATGGCGGGAACAATGTCGTCAATGTAAACAATTTTGACAATATATAATGTAAAACTTTTAATTGTGCAAAGAACTGTGGAATCAATCACAGTAACTTCTAAAAGATCCCAAACTTTATTTGATACTACAAGGATATAAGTATATTCATAAATATATTGGAAAACAATTGAGTAAGTTGGGATTTAGTGAGATCCGGATCATTCGGAACTCCAAAACAAATAATTATCCAAACGGAAGAAGACAGATACGGTAAGACTGCATGTTCTATGTTATGTTTTGCGCTGTACTTTGTGTGATGTGCCTTGTCCCACTGTGCTATTTGTGTGGTAATTAACGAGTACCTGTTTTACATATGTGTGTAAATCTGACACTATAAGGTAAGGCTGCGTATGCTGCCAACAAACAACAACATTACTGAATGAGCACAACACATATTAGGAGGTATCTCCGTGAGCAACCTCAGAGACCTAAAGGTATAAAAAAACGTACGCCCATATTAGTGAGCGATAGTAAAGGGTTTATCATCAGAAATAATTGGCCAGACTACAAATTTCCCTTTGAGTTGTGGCGCCTTCCTGGCGCATGAACTAAAACGCTGATAGACTTGATACCATAAAGGGTTGAAAAAGCAATTAAGAGGCATGGAAACATTACAATATACTTATGGTCGGCCACTTGTGACTTCACAGAAAAAATAGGAAATACGATACGTCTAAGGAACAAAAGTCTCAAAACAGTCAGAAACATTTTAAAAAAGTTTCAAAAGAGCTAGAAAAGTACAATAACAGTGTAGTACTAAAAATCGTAGACTGTCCACTACTATCTATAGAAAAGTGGAACAAACATTGTGCAAAGATGAATAAAGATAAAGTTACACACTGAAACAACGAGGAAGATGTAAGGGAAGATAAGTACCTCAATGAACAAGTTACCACACTTAATAAACAAATCTGGAAGCTGAACCTTAAAGCAGGATACCAACCAATTAAAACTAGTCAATTCTACTTCCGGACTGGAGGCGGAATAAATAAAACAACAGGTTACAGAAAAAAAATCAGACATTCAACTAGAATTTCTCTAAATAAATCAGACGGAGTCCATCCAGGGAAATCCATAAGCTTGGTCATAGCAAAACTTTTGTTACTAGACTCGTACAAAGAGTGCTATACGCCGCTCTAGTGACGAAGTGTTACAACTGGTTGTTGAGGAAAAGGAACTTTTGACACTAATATAAGTTAGGCAATGTATGTCGCCAACTAAGAAGAACAACTTCCTCATCACTCATTGTTCATACACTATCACGGCATATATATAAATCATTGTATCAGCAACTCTTCATCTCTTAATTATCATCACATTCTATATTGCAACTTTTGTAGAAACGACAGAAAACCATAATCAAAGACACTGGCTATCCATGGTGAACATATTGGGAAAAAAAGAAGAACAGATTTAGCAAGTAAGTGATCTACTTATTATAAGATTTATCATAAATTTAGTTAGGAGATGTATGTCGCCAACAAGGGAGCCTCATATAAGTAGATTATAGACAAAAACCTTAAATACTAACCACACTTATGCCACCCAACAGGAGAAGTAAGCGGTTAAATAGTACTACTACTGCAAAACCCAGGAGTAATGAAGTAGACAAACAGGGACAACAAACTGAAACAAAAGAAAGAACCCACTAGTGACACAACGACATGCAGTGGATGTAAACAGGAAGACACACCTAAATCACTCTAAACGTCTTGGAGAAGAAAATTTTAAATTTCCATGTGCCATCTGTACCAGAGGCTCCCAGGAGCCTGTATCGTTCACCTGGCTTTCAGTTGCTTTAATCAAGGAAACATTGTAAGTTATACAGTTAATCTTCAGTTTCTAAAACTTTTGTAGCTCGAACACCTCCAATATCTTGAACTGTTTTTAAAGTCTGATCATGTTTTACTATATTTCTTTGTTGGGCTTTTTTTGACAAAAAAACATTCTTCCTAAGGACAACTTTCGACACCAGTTTTGAAGTTGAGACGTCATTTTGTAAATGGCAGTCAACGTACAATTTTCAACATGGGTTTTGAAGTCGCAACATCAATATCTATTTGGAAATCAAATTTCATTGAAATTGGACAATGTTGAATTTTCCTGCCTTTTTTGGCGGCCATTTTAAAAATGGCGGTCAAGGAACAATTTCTAACATCAGTTTTGAAGTTGCGACATCAAGACCTATTTGGAAACCAAATGTGATTGAAATTTTTGGCGGTCATTTTGAAAATGGCGGTCAAGGAACAATTTTCAACACCGGTTTCGAAGTAGCAACATCAATATCTATTTGGAAACCAAATTTCATTGAAATCGGACAATGTTGAATTTTCCCGCCTTTTTTGGCGGCCATTTTGAAAATGGCGGTCAACAAACAATTTTCAACACCGGTTTTGAAGTCGCAACATCAATATCTATTTTGAAACCAAATTTCATTGAAATCAGACAAAATTGAATTTTCCTGCCTTTTTTTGGGCAGCCATTTTGAAAATGGCGGTCACGTAACAATTTTCAACATCAGTTTTGAAGTCACCACAGCATAGCAAACATATCATCAGTTTACACTTGACCTTTATCTTCTATAGTTTCAGAAATAAAAGATGAAAAATACAAAAATTTTAAAAATACGGTGAAAAAAGGGCAATAACTCCTACAAGGGTTTATGGATTTTCTTCAAAATTTCAAGGTGGGTAAACCTTGATATGCTGAACATTTTTGCAATTTACACTTGACCTCTATCTGTTACACTTTTTGAAATAAAAAATAAAAAATGCAAAAATTTTGAAAATTTAACGGAAAAAGGGCTATAACTCCAAGATGGGTTTTCAGATTTTCTTCAAAATTGCAGGGCATGTATATCTTGCCATGCTGATCATTTTACTCTAGTCAGATTTTTGATATCTGTACCGGTTTTCGAGTTATTGGCCAAAAACTGCAATTTACCCCTATGATCTATTTTTAGTAACAGCGGCCATGTTGTTTGACCTACGGCCTAATCGAACACAATTTTGAGAAGCCATAGTCTGGTGATGATTCAGGCCAAGTTTGGTTACATTTGGCCCAGTGGTTTCAGAGGAGAAGATTTTTGAAATTGTTGACAGACAGACAGACGGACGACGGACGCATAGTGATGGCAAAAGCTCACATGGCCTTTTAGGCCAGGTGAGCTAAACACAGCAGTCAACAACATAAAACTGAGGAAGAAAGCCTGATCATTGCTAAAGCAAAATAGAACAGATCCTCGAAATAACCAAAAAAATTGGACAAGACATCCTATCCAACGATAAGAACAACAACAGTAAAACATAGGTAATCAACGATTACAGAGTTCGCCTCGTTATGGCACTTTGTCACAGTAACAAAATTTTGACTGGATGTTGACATCACATTTGCATGCCTAAGCAAGGTTACATGATCCTACCATGTTTAGTGACTGAGATCTGAACTTGCCTGAAAACTTGGACATAAATCACTCATGCGTAAAACATAAGTCAAAGTGACATACTTTTGCCTGGATGCTGATGTACCATCAGGGATGCATGCCTATGCAAGGTTACATTATCCTACCATGTAAAGTGACTGATTTCTGAACTTGTCCAAAAACTTGAATGTAAATCAATCAAGCGGAAAAAATAGGTCAATGTTGGATGCTGATCTATCATCAGAGATGGATGCATATGCAAGGTTACATGATCCTACCATGTACAGTGACTGATATCTGAACTCATCCGAAAACTTGGATGTAAATCAATCAAGCGGAAAATATAGGTCAAAGTGACCTAATTTTGTCTGGATGCTGATCTACCATCAGAGCTATATGCATATGCCAGGTGTCATGATAGTACCATGTATAGTGACTAAGATCTGAACTCGTCCTCAAACTTGAATGTAAATCAATCAAGCATAAAATATAGGTCAAGGTGTCCTAATTTTGCCTGGATGCTGACCAATCATCAAAGATGCATGCATATGCAAGGTTACATGATCCCACCATGTGAAGTGACTGAGATCTGAACTCATCAGAAAACTTGAATGTAAATCAATCAAGCGGAAAATATGGGCCAAAGTGACCTAATTTTGCCTGGATGCTGATTCACCATCAGAGTTGCATGCATATGCAAGGTTACATGATCCTACCATGTAGAGTGACTAAGATCTGAACTCACCCGAAAACTTGAATGTTATTCAATCAAGCGTAAAATATAGGTCAAAGTGACCTAATTTTGCCTGGATGCTGATACACCATCAGAGTTGCATGCATATGGAAGGTTACATGATCCTACCATGTATAGTGACTGAGATCTGAACTCGGGCAAAAACTTGAATGTAAATCAATCAAGCGTAAAATATAAGCCAAAGTGACCTAATTTTACCTGGATGCTGACCTACCATAAGAGATGAATGCATATGCAAGGTTACATGATCCTACCATGTATAGTGACTGAGATCTGAACTCAGACGTAAACTTCAATGTTAGTCGTTCAAGCGGAAAATATAGGCCAAAGTGACCTAATTTTGCCTGGATGCTGACCTTCCATCAGAGATGCATACATATGCAAGGTTACATGATCCTACCATGTATAGTGACTGAGATCTGAACATGGACGTAAACTTGAATGTTAGTCGTTCAAGCGGAAAATATAGGTCAAAGTAACCTTATTTTGCCTGGATGCTGACCTACCATCAGGGATGCATGCATATGCAAGGTTACATGATCCTACCATGTATAGTGACTAAGATCTGAACTCGGACGTAAACTTGAATGTAAGTCGTTCAAGCGCAAA
>MJUU01049709.1:2754-30071 GCA_002080025.1 Modiolus philippinarum
ACTTCGGTATTTAGTTATTTGTTACCACTGGGTCGATGCCTCTGCTGGTGGACTGTTAGTCCCCGAGGGTATTCTCCAGCCCAGTAGTCAGTACTTCGGTGCTGACCGAAAGCCGATTTTATTTGGAACTTTACAATATCTAAATTTTTGTAAATTTTGTTGAAAACTAAGGAGTATCTCACTCATGCAAAGCTCTGTCCTTAGCTGATTTTGGCTTTACATTTAGATCATATTGGTTATTTGTTCTTTATCAGTTTTTAATCATCTTTGAGATTATGGTTTCCCAAATGTTTAGATTTTATCTGCACTACAGAGACATAAGTTGTCGAAATGCGCATATGCAGAATTCAAATTCACAGTTACTTCGGTATTTAGTTATTTGTTACCACTGGGTCGATGCCTCTGCTGGTGGACTGTTAGTCCCCGAGGGTATACACCATCCCAGTAGTCAGTACGTCGGTGCTGACCCGAAAGCCGATTCTACTTGGAACTTTACAATATCTAAATTTTTGTAAATTTTGTTGAAAACTAAGGAGTATCTCCCTCATGTAAAGCTCTCTCCTTAGCTGATTTTGGCTTTACATTTAGATCATATTGGTTATTTGTTCTCTATCAGTTTTTAATCATCTTTGAGATTATGGTCTTCCAAATGTTTAGATTTTATCTGCACTGAAGAGAAAGAGACATTAGTTGTCGAAATGCGCATAAGCAGAATTCAAATTCACAATTACTTCGGTATTTAGTTATTTGAAGGGATTTTTGTGAAGCTTCGGAACCCAGTACATAGTAGGTAAGATGTTATCTTTAGGTGGAATTTTTAGCATTTCTGTATCCTTAAAATGTTGTTTGGTTAACGTTTTTCCGTCTCATTTGGTACGAATTAAGTACATGTAACATTGTTTTGTATTGAGGAATCTGTTTCAAAAATAAACGAACAAGAGGTAAAGGAATTGACTAATTTATACGTAATGTCCCAATGTTTCAATAAATCATAATGAAACCGGTAATTGTAGTTGTCGCGTTATTTGCTTTTTAAAAGTTTTGAACACTCAAGCAACTTAAATTTCAATAGAGGAATTAAACTATTGTTTTTATCATTTTTGTAGTTAAGCTCCGTGAATCAACAGCTACAGCTTCTCTTAAACAACAGAAGACTAGGAACGCAGTTAAATCAGTACCTGCAGACGGTCATTTCGATAACTTATGTTTCTTCAGTGCAGATTTAAATCAAACAGTGTGAAGAAAAATATCAAAACAAGAGGAGACAACAATAAATGATTTATTATTGTCTAACAATAACGCAAATTGAAGTAGCATTTTGCATGATGGATATGCTCATTAGTTTTATACCGTTTCTTATCTTCATATATTTTTTTTCAATTGATTTGTTTGCGGGTCAGAATCGAAGTATTGAACGAATGTTTTGGTAACAATTCATTACCAAATGACTAAATACCGAAGTTACTGTGAATTTCAATTCTGCATATGAGCATTTTGACAACTTATGTCTCTTCAGTGCAGATAAAATCTATACGTTTGGGATACCATAAAATCAAAGATGTTTAAAAAGTGATAGAGAACAAATAACCAATATGATCTAAATGTAAAGCCAAAATCAGCTAAGGACAGAGCTTTGCATGATAAGAATTTGAAGGGCTTACCTGATTCAACTTATCTTTACGCTTTCTCATCTATTCATGAGGAAAACGAGTTTCCTCTGTTTCTTGGTACAATTTGTACATAAGGAATCACAATGTACCCGCTTAATTCAAAAATTGTTCCAAATAGCCTTTTTTCCAAGGACAAGAGCTGTTTTAACGTTTAGCCCTTTGTGCTGTTTTATACAATATGAGATCAAGTCTCAATGAGTGCAGTTTTTATAGGATTAAACACTCATTTGTAGAACCTTATCTATGTATAAATTCCGGCAGCTCACTCACAAACTGAATAAAATCCGAAGGACTTTATGTAAGATTTTTTGTGAGTGAGCTGCCGGAGTTTATACATACATAATTTCCTAAAAATCAGTGTTTAATCCTTATAATTCCAACTTTATCCCTTAAAAATTGCAAGATCCATGATAACCACGTCTTTATTTGCTGTATTATATTTTACGGAGCAGTTTCATGGGCAAACGAAAATATAGAAAAATATTTCCGTTTGCTATTCATGACGTCGATCAATGAAAATCAAAGTTACAATAGCATTTGGAATTATATAAAAATCAAAAACATCAAAAATAAAAAAAATGATGCCAAAATTTCAATCATGCAAACACTTAGTATGCATCCATTAATTGTTGGATTGCTTTTGATAGTTTCTTTGTGGAAAAGCTTCAAATACAACTTAACACGACTGCCTATAAACCTGTTAACCTCATTGTATATTCTCTATCCCGTTTCCCTATAGTATAATAAACATACGAATAAAACCCATACAGGTAGACTACTAACTCAATGACCGAAATCGTGAAAAGAAAAATGGGGGAACAAAACGTAATTTTGAAAGATGGGTCAAGGAGTGCTCGCCGCTAAACTGCCGGCTAGCTCAAGGAGCCTAGTCTGCTGGTAAAATACTGTCGCACTACGGAAGAAAAATCAAATTCAAAACTAAAAAAGCATCATGTATTTGTGTAGACATTGGCAGTATGAGTGAGAGGCCAGTATGTGTGTAAAATCCCAAAGCTAATTTAAGGGACACGTGCAGAATATCCTGTCGATAAAATCCAATTATTAACATAGCCATATCACATTTAACCAAGTTTTTTCTGAATTTGGAAAAGGCGCAGGTTGTGGATATAAGTATCTGTGTTCAAATGAAAAAACCTTTATGTGATTATTATTATTATTATTTTTTTTTTTTTTTTTGAAAAATCAAATGAAACACGGTTGAACAGTTTTACCTATAATACACATTCTACTACTCATACGCGACTATATCACTCACTGAAACGTAACGACATTTTAAAGTAAAAAGGTAAGAATTTTCTATTTAATATTAAATCTGAATTAAAAGGTGCTTTCATATTGCTTTCTGTCGATTTTTTTTATAAACAAATGTTTACTTTGTCTATTTGTAATTGGCATTGATGATGTTCCAAGGACATGTTTAAGTGTAGTCCAAAAAAGTGTCTAGATGTGTTATATTTGTATTGAAAAAAAAAGAGAATGAATATAATCACAGCTCTAGCGTTTTATTTCGTCCTCGGACTTCATCATAGGTATTAATTTTAAGACTGCACAGTATTACACAGCGGACACTATTTGATGTTACTTGAGAAGTTTAATTATTATGTGATTGGATTTTTTAGGTTATATAATCTACAAAATTAGTTTTGTTGTAATTTCTAATGTTTTGTGTGCTTTAAACAGATGACAAATTAGCAAGCCGTTTAGCATGTTTACCATACTATGGTGATATGTTCTTATTATTATTACATTATATTGTAAACATCTGCCTTTCGTAAATACAATATCTCAAAATATCTTGCGATTTATTGTCATAAATCCATTCAAAATATCAACGAAAAATAATGCAAAAATGTTGTATTTCGATGAATGCTAAGCTACGAAGGTCCATGTCGATGAGATTAGTGATTTTATTGCAACAAATAACGATAACAATATAGACTTCTGTATTCGTCCTTGGACTAATAGTCCAGTTCATATTATAAAATCATTCCTCAACCTCATTAACATTCTACGAGTGTGTAATTGCTGAACATCAAAAAATTTGTTTTTGCGAAACTGAAAGAAGCTATTTTGTGCATTTTGATATTGTCATTTATTGATGTCCTGACCATTTTTAGTAAAATTGTTTGTGGTTAAATTATATGGTGTTATTTATTTATTTTTTTTTTTTTTTGGTTCTCTTTTATCACTTCCAACACTTAGAAACATTCACAACATATTCATTGCTTCAGCTTTTATTTTTATATAATATGATCATGTAAGTGTAATGAACAGCTGCATCCAGTCGCATGATACTAGCGTCATCCTCTATTTCAAAACTTTTAGTGATTTAGGGGTTCTCAATTTAGAAAGAAGCTATAACTGGTTTAGGAAGTTTTATGAATAAATCTGCAAAACAACTGATGAAAAGGTTAATCAGATAGCATAACATGTGAAAAAATGCTGTAAAATTGTCGAATAAAGTTCTGAAAAGTTCAGTTACTCTAATGTAAAAAATCAAAATTCTAGGAAAAAGTATACAGATCTTGGACTTGGTATCAACCAAAACAATATCAAGTTAAATCAAATTTTGAAACAGCAGGTGCACAATGACAATATTCACTAATCATTCTGTGAAAGTTTCATTGTACTTCACCAAATATTCTAGAGGAGTTGTCGCCATAAATGTGTGTACCCCCTATGGCGGACGGACCAACGAATGGATGGACGGACGAACAGTCGGACGAACGAATACCATGATCACTATTTACTACTGCGCTAAAGCGGGGAGTATAATAAGACAAAATCTGTGTTTCAAGTTTCATTTCTACACTTAAATATGGTGTAAGGTCATTACATATTAATGATTTTTTCCTAAAACGGTTCATGTCGGAGATTCGAACACCGAAATCATTCTTCAACTTTTGCTTGAAAATTAAAAATGTTTTAGTAAGATAGTATTTAACAATACATTTTGAAGAATTGACATTTTACGAAGATTATGTTTGTCTACGAAAGTAGTCCTCATGTTTCAAAAAGATCTAAAATATAGGAGAACATGTATGTTCTCTTCATATGGAAAAATGAAGCTCGGTTTATTAATTTGCAAACGACCGCAATATTAAATCATTCTTTGGCTGATTTTTGTCATTTAAAACTTAATTTACCGGAGACACTCATTAATTTTCTGTAAACGTTGTATTATCCTTTATATTCATAACAAGATTTTGTCAAAAAGGCCGTTCATAAAAAATCAGGCCACCGAAAACAAACTCTCTGTAATACCACTTCCGGATAAGAGGTTCCGGTAAATATACTTTGTTACTTGTTGTTTTTTTTTTCATTTTTGACCTTACTACCAGATTTGACACGTTCAACACGTAGGGTGTCCTATAAGAAGCGGGAGATGCTTACTCTACCGAGGCACCAGATCTCAGCCATGATTTTTAGTGGGTCTGTGTTGTTCATCTTTGTATATGTGTGTGTCTTCATTTTTCTTTTCTGTGCCGTACTCATGTTTTCATGTTTTTTTTACAAAAAAGGACAGAGCTTTAAATATATAGCCTAACCATATACATCTACCTATTTTACTTACAAAAAACCAAAGTGTAACACATGATACTACACTGAAGAACAGGTAATCAGGATGCTGGAATTTCTTATTGACAACATATTTGTCCAGTTCGGAGGCCAAATAGTCCAACAGACATAAGGCATTCCTATGGTAACAAATTGTGCTCCCCTCCTAGCCGACCTGTTTTTACTCACTTCCGAAAAAGAATTTCTGCAAAATTCGGTCAAACAAAAAAAATAATAAATTTAATTACTCATACAGATATATTGATGATGTCTTGTAGCTTATTGATAGTAAATTTGCCGACTATATTCCATTGATATATCCACTAGAACTTGAAATAATTAAGCGGAGACTACAGACACTGACCATTCTGTTTCGTTTTTAGAGTTTGACAACAGTGGCAACCTAAGCACACGAATTTATGACCAAAGAGACGATTTCAATTTTGATATTGTTAACTTTCCACACCTCAACAGTAATATTCCGTCTTTCCCAGCGCATGGAGTATATATTTCTCAACTAATCCGCTACGCTAGAGCATGTATTTACTATCAAGATCTTTTGCAACAACACAGATGTTTACTTCGTAAGCTTTTAAATCAGCGCTTTGTAAAATTCGGATTAATAGTCTTTCTCAAGAAATTTATTGGACGATATCCAGATTTGATTGATAAAAATTCAATTTTAAATTTTTATTGAAGAGGGTTTTGTTTAAGTTTTGGCGTCTTCTATTGAGGTTGTCTATAGGCCACTTTGGTGTGATTTGTGCACCGAACGACAAAAACATTTTACCTGTACGATGAGACAAGGCTTGTACATCGAACGACAAAACATTTCACCTATGTGAAAAAAAACAATGTTTTGACAATATTATGGCTTTGACATTTAATACAATCTAGACACATAACAGCTATAATTAGTCGTCACATAAGCGGGAGGTTGATGCATTTTTAAACCAGGTTAACCCACCATTTTATTTGTAAAATGCCCGTTCCAAGTCGGAATATGACGGCTTGCCAAAAATCTTCTGTGTTTTGTTGTGTTTTCTCGATTCTGTCCTTCGTTTTACGGATTTTCCGTACTGGTCTCTCAATGTAATTGCTTCGGACTTTTGTTGTCACTTTTATTTGTGCTTTATATTAATGCGATTGATGATAACATATCTCAAAATATGTAGTAGATGTACAGAAAATGTCATTTTTTCTTCATTCGCGCACAGCTTAATTACACAAATCATCTATACTGTTAACGGTGCACAAAGAATGTCGAATATTTTTACATCCTGGTTTAAAAGTTAAACATTGTCCCGTTAGATTAACAGATAATTAAATACCGAGGTATTGATTGATTGTGTCTACTTAATGTAAAAAAGAAACAACAAAAAAATAGTTGTGTTTCTCAGTGTCGGTTATCGTACAGCCCGCATTATCTTTACAGATCTGTTTATTCCGTCAGGATGTAATCCCAGATGTAAACCCGGCTTTCTTTGATCCTAAGATTTTTCTCGGTCTCCAAGTTGGGAGTCACTCCGTTGCCTGTTCTGTTCTATGATGAGTATATTCATTCTATCGAAATCCTAAATCACGGACAGAAGTGGCTTTTACTAAGTCCATCCAAACGTTCTTTGGATTGCTTGCTTTGACTCACCCATTGAAAACGCATCACTGCAGCAAATAAATAATATTTGTACTTTTGCAATTTGTAGTGCAAAATATTTTGTACTTTTTTTATAGTAACTTGACTGGTAAACGTGACGAATTTTTCAGATATCCAGTTCTAACGAACTGTATTTAAAGTGTTTTTAAGGGAAGTATGGTATGTGAGAACACAATGTGTTCTCTGATTCTTCTTTTTGTTCTATGCATTCAAGCAAGGTGCTACTTTGAATATTCAAATCTTTGTGAAAATGCTTTTGATTTGCAGTTTTTATATCCTCTTCGCCTAATTTGTTTTTGAGTTGACCTAATCGTTTTTCAAGGAGTCTTCTTTCGAACTGATTTCTCTTATTCCGAGATCTTCCGAATGCCTATTTGCCATGCTAACAATGGTTCTAAAATGGAACAATTTTATTTTCAACACTATTTACAAATCAAAGGAATTGCAATGAGCATCAAAATGGCTTCATCTATATGCTAATATATTCTAAGGAAAATTCGAAAACCAAGTTCTCACATATCAAGTTTTCGACCGAAAAACCATTTTCGATGATATATATATTCTATAGATGATTTGGACATGAAATGGACTGAGAGGGTTGAAGAGTTAGAAAACTTTATCTCTTATGCAAACATCTTGCACCCATCTATCCGGTTTACCTTAGAACTATAGAAAACCAACATCTCCTTCCTTGATGCCACATCGTACGATGAACTGTCCACAGATTTATATTGCAAACCCTCGGGTACTGACGAATATCTTTTGTCGAGCAGTTGTCATCCTACACTTGTATCATTCTATACATTCAAGATCTGGGAATAAGACGAATTTGTTTCGAAAAAAGACGACTCCGTGAAAAATCGACAAGGTCAGCTCAAAAAGTATATAAAAGAAGCAACATCAAAAAGGCAAACACAAAGTTTTTAATATTCGAAGATCACTTAAATACAAAGGAAAACAAAGAAGAAGAAAAGAACTGTCGTCCTAACATACCTTCCTTACCTGAAAAAAACACACTTTTAACACGATTCGAAAGCACTGGACATCTTTCGAAAAAGTCTCAATATTTTCAAGCCTCTTTTGATACATTTAAACAACCAGACAGCCTGGGGAACCTGTTGGTACGAGCAGAAATATCAAATTCTAAAAGTGCCGCAGGAAACAGTTACTCGGGTGGAGAAAAGTGTTGCAAATGTTGTAGACTTATGCAAAACTCGTCCATAATTACTATAAAGGTCACTACAAAAGAGAACAAACTATTCTGCAAAAGCACAAATATTATTTATTTGATGTATTGTTGTGTTTTTTAATCGCAAATATGTTAACAAGTCAACGCACGTTTGAACGGTGTCAGAATTGACAGTAAAAGCCACTTTGCCTTCCAGTCAACCCTTCAAGGTTTCAGACCACAGTATTGAGGATTTTGAAAGAGTGAAAATGCTGATTATTGAACAGAACAGACAATGGATTGACTCCCAACGTGAACACCGAGAAAGATTAATAGATAAAAGAACTCATTGTTTTACATGCCGACATAAACAGAAACCAATTGATCTCTAAAGTAAGCCAAAGGTTGATCTGCGGGCTGTGCAATATTCAATTCAAAGTCATAACAATATTTAGGGTTCTTTTTTATATTAATAGTTGACACAGTTATATGTATCAAACAACGGCAGTAGAATACCGAAGGAACAAGGGAAGCGAAGACTACAAAAATCGAAATCCGAAGACGTGGCAAAAAACGGCAACATAGAAAAACAAAGACAAAACAAGGACGTGAGACAGCTAAAAGCACGGAAATAAAAAGACGACATTAAAAACTAAGGCACTCATAGTGTGAACTCCTATGAAAACCGGGAGTGACATCAGGTACTCCGAAAGGGTAGGCATGTCCTGCTCCGCTAGCGGCACCCGTCACACTATCAGTGAGTCAATCCAGGGTTGAGTCAAAACCGGTTATGTCAAATCCTAGAAGATGTGAAATTTAGCTGAAATTGTCTGTTAGACACTTCATATCTGTCAATGATATCTTGATGACGGTCATAACATTTCTGAAGGGATGAAAGCAATAAAGGCTGAACAAATCCTTGACTAAGCAACATTTGGGACAGTGCTTTTGCTCTTTTCAAAAAATCGCTGTATAAACTACATGCGCGACATATAATCAATCAGTGTTAATTTAGCTGTAAGATGTTAAGCTTTTTAATTTGTATGCATTCTTTGTAAACTGCGATACTTGTATAGATACTCTTTAGTATTTACCTGTGTAAAATGTGAAAATGACATTCTATGTACATCAATCGCATTATATATATTAATTCATGTATAAGACACCAAAAGGGTTTTTTCAACTGAAAATTTTGTCATTTTATATCTAACAATTTTTGTATATTTTATGTATATATTATTCCTGTATGCAGTAGAAATTGCTGTGCATTTCGAACGATGTTAGTATAAAAATTGAACGGTTTCCTAATTTTATTGTTGCTCCTTAAAGTCTGTGGTCAATATGATTCTGTTTTATGCTGTGTTTGCATAATCTATTTTGTCAGTTTTATGTTTCTGCCATTTATTATAACTCTTTCAAATTTAAATATATATATGCAATATTCTGTTGCTGATATGCATTTTTTCTTTGTAACTGCATTGCTTCTATCATTTGTATATGTATATAGAACAAATAATTTGAAACATAGCTTCTTATCGAGGACCTACATAGACAACATAAAAAATTAGATTAAGAATTTTTATGATTATTATTGGAAGTCACTTACTGTAACAGATCGCCAGCTGTACTATTTAAATTAAGTAAAGACGTCCCTCCAGGGTATTTGTTTAAATTCATTCATTATATTCGAATTTAATATAATAGATGTATTGTCTTACTTTTTACAGTTTGTTTCTTTTTTTGTTCTTTGCAATACCAAAAGTTAAAATATGATTATGGAAAGTGAAATTTAATAGCATAAATCAGTAGAAAAACTCAATATAATTGGAAACCGAAGTATTTAAACAAGTATTTAAAGTAAATTAATGGAGAAAGGGTATAGAATAATAACTATTCACCTATCAATTTGATCTTTAACGATTGTCCTATCCCATATTTATTTGTCATTGTTGTTCTACAAGTATCAAAGCTCAGACATATGAGATTACAGATTGCATTGTTTTGGCATTGTTTTTGCTTTCTTCAGTGATTCTTTTGCTATTTCTGAAAGACAAAAATATAATTTTACTTTCTTACTTTGTTATTGTTAAAGGATAATAATGCATGAATTATTGTAGAATATTTGATATTCAGTCAAAGAATACCAGTAGATTTATTTATTACTTACAAGCTAAAATCAATTAGGCTAGATATTTTGTTTTCCTTAATCAAAACTATAAGGAATGTATTTAAGACAAAATGTGAAAGGACACAGATAGGCCACATATTAATTTTAATTTAGGGACAAATAAGACCCTAATATCTGGAGCTGATCGACACGATAGTCTTGATTATTATGCGAAAACAATGTAAGGATTAAAATCGAAAGAGAATGTTTCCTTTCAAACGAACAAAAGTCCTTAGCAGTTATACATATTTCTGTTCAGAAGGTGAAAGGCACATTTCAGATTTTGCTATATAGTTGAGAAAGACCCTGCGATGTTTTTCATCATAACTGTTAGTTTGTTTCTTTCTAAACCAGTTAATTTATTCTTTCATATAGCTTTACTAGGTTGATATCTGCAAGGAGTTATGTCCTCTAAAAAAAAACTTTTGTCGAATTCAGAGCTGTCAAGGGGTTTTTGGTTCCCCGAGTGAGACGGGGGATTTGGGGGTTTTCTCTGTAAGATTTGTTTCGAAGACGCAAAATGGTTTATTCTGAGAGCATATCAGGTGGTCAAAGCAAAGAATTTGAGACAAAATTCTTGTCATAAATGCAAAGAAAATGAAATTTGCTTTCATAGTTGTGACCTCAAATGAAATTGTGTTTTATTTAAGAGATATTGATCGAAAATGAACCATTTATATAAAGGAATATGCGAAGCAACCCCGAGTTTCTTGGTTTTCTTATTATAAAAAGACCAATATATTTTTTCTCGAAAATTTAAAAAGCGTGACATTGAAAGGGGTGAGGGTGAGAGCGTTATTTTGGGTTGGAAAGCGTGACTCTCATGCCCAAAGCGTGAGACTTGACAGGTCTGCGTATTTATAACTGCAATTGGTGTAGTACTCAGTGATATTTTCTGTCTTAAAAGAACGTGATTTCTTCTAATGCAATGTATTGTATAATAGGCCATATAATGTAAGAATGGAGCATATTGAATGGGCTCTGTAAAGCAATCATTAGGCATTAACAGTTTGTTATGAAGTACTTTATGTTTTATTAATCTTTTTTTACAGTTAGTATTTTATATGACACGTATGTAAGGGTAATATTACTTGAGTTGAAATAACATGCATGAATGCTTATATAATCTTCTCTTTCAATAATACCCTGTAATAATACCTTCATGAAAATCATATTTTAGAACAAATCTAAACACCAGTTTTACTGATCTTTTGATTTCATATATGCGGTTAAATTTCACGGACATTTACTGTTATAGCTATGTTGAAGAGAAATTAAGAATCTAACACCAGGGAGAGTGGAAGACAGGACCAAAGGGTAAGATTTCTAGTCTCAAACGAAGGTTAAGTCCGAGATAATTAAAATCATACCCGAGGGTGTCTTAGGTTCTCTTTTCTTGCATTTTCACTGATGTTTGATTTAATTTCTCACTGTATTTACCATAAAATATACAAAAAACCACACCGAAATATCGTTCTTGATTCGTCTGTTTACACAAGGAGTTATGTCAGTTCTTCCTCCATAAGTTTTCAGCCAAACTTCAGGATACTGAAGATTACTTGTTGTGCGCATGCGTACCTCTGTTAATTTAATGCCAAATATTTACAAAACAGTTTTACAAAATTTTAAACTAATTTACCGTCATAAAATCTGGAATGTATACCCGAGTTTGCCATATTTCAAACGACCATTGTATTTTCCTGTGAAATTAAATTTAACTTTAAATGATATAAAAAAATATAATACGTAGATTGAATACTTTTATTGTCAGAAACGAGAGCAGGTATAGACTACGGAATGCTTAATACACAACATCTGCTGGTAATTTGCATGCGATTTTTTTTCTTGGACTAGTGTAAGACAAGGAAATCTCACACCGCTATAAAGGGGAACTGCTGTGTCTCAAAACTAAAAAGAGTTCAGAAATTATTGCAAAGGAACAGAATATTTGTGAATTTTATAAACCCAAAGTCATTGCAAAACGAAGGAATGGTTACAAGACAAGAGATAATGAAATACTTTCAAGCTAGAGGTCATGTCACTGTACTTCTTAACTTCAAGCTACATAATAAAATAAAATGAAAAAATACGACTTTTTACAACATTATAGAAGTGTAACTTGTCCAATACAATATTTTTATTTCAAGCAAGTACGAAGCGGAAGACGTCAAGCACCGCAACGTCACTATTATCACGTGACAAAGTGCTAGATAAGTATATTGTCCCGTAGTAGATCTTTATCTCGAAAACTACGTATTTGATTTACAGCTCAAATTTAAATTGCAAAAATGTTCAGAACGTCAATGACTACATTTTATTATACGTGGTCAGGTTGTCCGACCTCTTCCAAGATGGCCCCAAGTGGGAACTTTGTTTGCCATTTGACCCTATAGCAAAATATTCTCTAGGATCTCATTCTGAAAAAACCTATTAGGCCAATTTGAAGTAACCTTGGTTACAATTGTCTTTAGTTGGCCATTTTGATATAATGTGTCCGCATTACATCAAGGATGGCGGCCGACGGGGAGCATAGTTTAACATTGGACCCTATGGGAAAGCCTTCAAAGATCCTATCCTCTGAAACATCAATTCCAATTTGAACTAAACTTGGTCACAATAGTCCTTGGTTGATCCCCTTTAAAAAAAATGTTGAGTAAGTCCGCACTTCATCCAAGATGGCCGCCAGCGGAGAACTTAGTTTAACATTATACCCTATAGGAAAACACATTCAAAGATTTTTTACTACTGGGTCAATTGGAACAAAACTTGGACACAATAGTCCTAAGTTAGCGCCCTTTGAAAAATTTGTCTGATAGGTCTGTATCCCATCCAAGATGTCCTTCAGCAGGGTTCATAGTTTAACATTGTCCTTATGGGAAAGCATTTATTGCTGCGGTCAAGGAAGTGGCAAAACTTTTATTGTAATGAAGTAAAGATTAACATCCCCAAGCTTACACAATGTGTTTGATCTATCGATGTCAAATGTCTACATTGTAGATATATCAGACGCGAAAACGTGACAAATGTATACAATGTTGTCTTTGCACGACGGCTAGACAATGAAAGGTAGGCAGCTTGGGGTGTAAATCTTAATTTCGGTAACTGAAAGTTTTGCCACTTCTTTGACCGCAGCATTAAAGATTTTTTCCTCTGAAACAACAAAGCCAGTTGGATTCAAACTTGGTCATAATAGTTCTTGTATGGTCCCCTTTAAAATATACGTCTGATGTGGCAGCACTTCATCCAAGATGGTCGCCAACTGTTTAACTTAGTTTAACATTGTACCCTATGGGAAAACACATTCAGAGAACCTTTTCTCTGAAACTAATAAGCCAATTGGAATCAAACTTGGTCACGAATATTTTTAGTTGGCTCGTCATGAAAAATGTTTCGGCAATTCCACATAACATCAAAAATGGCCGCCAGTGGAGAGTATAGTTTAAAATTGGACTCTATGGAAAAGCATTTAAGTTTTCTCCTCTGAAACAACAAAGCCGATGGGATCCAAATTTGGTTACATTATTTCTTGGGTAGTCCCCTTAAAGAAATTTGTTCATCAAGTATGCACTTCATTCTGGAATGCCAACAGCTTGGAACTTAATTCAACATTTTGCCTTATAGGGAAAATTCTTTAAAATTTGTTCTCCTCTGAAATTACTATGCCAATTGAGATCAAGCTTAGTCACAAAACTGTGTTTGGTTAATGCCCTCAAAGTTAGCAATTTTTATGCTTGTTCCTCAGTTTGCCCTTTCAAAAAAGGCGACCATATCCGAAATTGTTGCCATCATTAAATATTCTTCAACTTTAGAGCAAATACCATTAAGGTCTATTTACATACTTGAATATGAGGTTCTTTATTATTTATTTTATTTTTGGACTGTCTATGTTTGTCATGGTCCGGGTGTCTAAGACGAGAACATTTCCCTTTTAAGAGTTTCCATATAAATTATGATTATAATTATCAAAAACTGATTTAGGCATCATAAATATAAAAATGTATATGATAGGTAAGACTGATTAAGATTCTTTTTGATATTCTAGATCTATGGATAAGATATTTTGCAAATCTTTGCATAAAATTGGTGTAAATGATTTGTGTTAGTGCTTGCTTAAAGCCAGTGAAAGACCTTACTGTTCCGTGATCAGTCAACCTAATTTTACTTCGTAGTTTTTTTTTTTTTCATCTTTCCGTTTCAAAACCTTTTGATATTTATCTATGTATCATGTCTTTCCACATTTCAGTTTTAGGACTTAAGCATTATTTCCATTTTTGTAAGCTTCTATTTGTTTCGTTAACTGTTTGTCCAATTAAGTTTTAATCTGGTACATTTCAACCGATTTTTGTATTAAGGTAGTAAAGATTTGTATAATGTGTTTCAAAACATATTATACACGTTATACAATGAGAGAAAGACGGGTCTTGGTGCCCAAAAACCTGTTAAATACTGCTAGTGTCGGTACCAAATAGGGCTGTTCCGATTTCCTTTCGTTGTTTTAGTTTGTCTTTTTCATATCATTTACGTTTTTTTGTTGCGCAGTTCTATTTTTGATAGTGCAGATTCATACAATATACATATGAAAAGAGATTAAGCAATTAAACAGTTTATGTTCTTGTTATCACTAAAACACGGAAACCGTAAAAGATTGCAGATCAGTTGTAATTAAAAAAGCCACTGTTGCAAATGAAATTTGTTTCATTTGATGCAAGATAAAATCAAACCATTGGAAATTTGGAAATCGAAAGATGTTTAAAAGCTGATAGGGAACAAATAAGCAAACAATTAGGAAACAAATCTATTTTCCGTTAGAGAAGCAATGCCTTTTCATTGAGCTGTTTAATTAGTATTAGGCCCTCAACATTTTCTTTTGAAAGTTATTTTGTTTTGATTTATTTTCTTCGGAGATTTGTCAAAGTTTTCATTCCCATTTATTGGAAGAGACCAAAAGGTTTTATCCTGAATTCCTATCAGTGTCTATGTTTGTCATTTGTCATTTTATTGTTTTTCGTGTGCAGTTCCCTGGTGGCATGTGATTGTAATGTTCGGCCATTGTAAGTGTTTCCTTTTATCTTTGCTTCATTAATTATGTAAAAAATAGTTATATTTTGCTATTAAGATTGACCAGCCATTTTCTAAAAGTAAATATCCCAAACTATTTTGCTTGTTTACGGTTTTCCTTGGAAGGAGTAAGACATGTCGATTCAATTTGTTTTGAAAATCTTTTGTTAATTTTCGACTATTTCTCCGTAATTGGCAGAATTTTGGGATACATTGACCCCCATGCGTTGTTTATTTTAAGTTCATACAGTTTGATTTATGATATTTTTTTTCCTCAACAAAAATTACACAAGATATCAAGTGAAAAGGTCGTTGGTGGAATTATTTGGCAGCTTTGTTTTACATTTGTGGAATCGTAATCGATAAGTATAAGCAAATACAGGGGGAAATGTGCATTGTCACACGACTCAACTTTGTTATTTAAGAATTATTGCCCTTGATGTTTACACTAACACATAAGTCGTAGAGACCTATGCATACATACACCATTAATTAAGGTCACCCTTGTCTTCGATATTATCTCAAGAACAAGAAACTGCAATTATGGCTGCTACAGTATATCGGCAAGAGTTGAATTTGTTATTACTTATGGAAATGAAAAAGAAAGGAAATGCGGTAAGTGTCAAGGAAACAACATCCCATATCCAGGTTAAAACGACCCAAAACAAAACATCTAGGGGTCACCATATGATCTTCAACACAGTGAGGAACCTCACACCATATAGTAAGCCCTAAATGGCCCCGAAAAGGTAAAAAAGTGAATAAATCAATGGAAACAAACCACATCCAATAACCCAAATATCAAGAAACTAAAATTTTATAAGAAGACATGGACAAGCAAATGACCAACATATTCCTGACGTGGGACAGGCGCAAAAATTGCGGTGGGGTTAAACTCGTTTTCTTGGATCCAAACCCTCCCCCTATGTGTGGTGAATGGCTAAAAATAAATACACAAAAAGACTCACAGTAAAAATCAAAGTAGAAAAAAGTCCAACTTATCAAGACGAGTACGCCTAAAATGAAGTACATAAAACATGAAGACAATACACACAGGTACTGTCCGGACAAATGCTCGCATTTACTGACAGCTAGCTAAGGACATAATTTCCGTTGACTATGATATCAAGCCTTCTTACATATGAAATTTCAATTGAAATACTTCTAAATAGATTTGGTATAACAACAGCATCAATTATGAAAGAAGAACATGATATTGTGCAATGCCAAATACTGCCAAAAAAATTGAATATGAAAAATAGTTTAAATTTAGTTATGGTGTAAAGCATTTAGGAGATGATCAAAAACCAGAAGTAAGATTTAACAACAATGCTGTATTTATATCCTTTATGAATAAGTTTGTTCAACGGATTAATAAGTTTGGAAGGACAATTTTTGAATTTATGCGCTTTGTAAATGACATTGCCATAGAAGTTTGGATGTGAAATGCCCTGATGTATAAGAGCCCTGCCCGTAGAACCAAATTTTCTTAATAAGTCAATGTATCTATAATAAAATTTAGAGAATGTTTTTATCAATTTATGATATCTAAACCCTTGATGCAGAAGTTTTTCAGTGAGACAAAGATTTCGATCGTTGAAGTCAGAAACATTACTACATACTCGTGCATATCGAACAAGTTGTGAAATATAGACCCCGTAAGAAGGGGCTAACGGAACATCGCCGTCGAGATGGGGGAAATTGACTATAGGGAATGAGAAATCATCCCTTTTATCATAAACCTTAGTGTTTAACTCTCCTTGCTTTATTGATATATCAAGATCAAGAAAAGGAGTATAATCACTGCTGCTATTGGATTTATTTGAACAAAGTTCTGCAGGATAAATTTCATCTGTAAATTTAGAAAATTCAGGATTATTCAAAGCCAAAATATCGTCCAAATATCTATATGTATTGTTAAATTTATCCACTAAATGCTGTTTAGAAGGGTCTTTTTGAATTTTTGCCATGAATTGTGACTCGTAGCAATAAAGAAATAAATCTGCTATGAGAGGGGCACAGTTTGGTACCCATTGGAATACCTTTTTTTGCTGATAAACTGTATCACCGAAACGAACAAAAATATTATCAAGAAGAAAATTTAATGCTTAATCATATCCTGACAAGTCAAGTTGGTATATTTGTCATGTTTGTCGTCACTGAAAGACGATTTAAATGTATTGCAACAAACATCCTGATTTTTTGAAGGACCATTTGATCAAATACAAAAATTTCTCTTTGATGAGTGTATGCGGTAATGTAGTATAGAGGTTAGAAAAATCATAGCTATCGACTGAGGTGTATGCTTCATTAACAGATCGAAGTCTTTCCAAAACTTCTACCGAATTTTTAACACTCCAAAAGTAGTTAATTCCACTGTATTCATAACCTTTGTTGCTAAAGTTGATGACGAGATTTTTTATGGTAGTAAGTGCACTGGTCAATAAAACAGAAATGTGTGTAGTTGAACATTTACTTGATGCCGAAATAAAACGAAATTTTAAAGGATTTTTTTGTAGTTTAGGAAGCCAATACATAGTAGGAATGCTTTTATAATTAGAAGTTGCTTTAAGTTCAGCTGTAGCTGTCATGTGATCATCAATTATTTGTGCACCTCGATGTAATACTTACGTCAAACAACGACCACATTATTGGCTGCTTTATCTGCCGGAACAAATGTATACTCTTTTTCCAATTCTTTTAACTTCTGTTTGATTTTTGAAATAGCAGGAATGGTATTCTGCTGCTTATAGTGTGTTTCAAAATGATTTATTCGGATATCAACAACTTCCATGCATTTGTTAATGAAAGTGTCTAATGATCTTTTATCCGCATTTTCTCTTTTACACCACTTTTTACAGAATGACATGACGGCTTTTTAATTACATCACGACAGTCCTTCCAAATTATTGTTGAAGGAGGACGATATTTGGGTCCTTTTTGGAGAAAAGTTTTTACCTCTCGGTCCTTTACGATGTTGAGGTCTCCTGTAATAACATGACCACTAGGTTCATATCGAAACTTCAAGCTTGCACAATTTCAGGTCAAGGGTAAATTTTGATTAATTTCAGGACTTTTGGTAACGGATGAATAATTAAAAATAAGCTCTCTTGTAGGTTTTTTTAAGTATATGAAATAATGGGTGGTTCCATATTATGAAAATAAGGAGGAATAAGTTTGATAATTTTTGAGTCTCTAAATATACTAGATACATCAATAAGATCGATCCCTTTGTTGATATACGGTAAATTAAGGAAATATCTTTTATGGTCTTCGGGTTTATCAATTTTAGGAAACAATTTTTGGTAGCAAAATGCGCTGATTATTCCAGCAGCTTCATACATTGGACTGTAATATGGTATGGTATTGCATTATTCCAATAAAGTATTTAATTTAACAATAGGAATTGAACATAATTTACAATGCAAATTATGTCTGCCATTATTTTTAAAGATAGTAACATGGTCAAAAATTGAAACTGAAGTTCTGTGTCATTTTCGTTTATTACGATTGATACGTTTACCGTGCGATCGTTTATTACGTAATTTTTTTTTGAAAAACTATCCATTATAGTAGTTGTCAGTAGTCATTATCCAGTAGTCAGTACTTCGGTGCTGACCCGAAAACCGATTTTATTTAAAAACTTGCAATATCTAAATTTAACAAAATTGTATTTAAAACTAAGGAGTATCTCCCTCATGCATAGCTCTGTCCTTAGCTGAATTTTGGCTTTTCTATTTAGATCCTTTTGGTTATTTGTTCTCTATCAGCTTTAAATGTTTTTCGGTTTATGGACTTCCAAATGTTTTGATTTTATCTGCACTGAAGAGACATAAGTTGTCGAAATGCGCATATGCAGAACCTAAATTAGCAGTAACTTCGGTATTGTGTTATTGATGGAAGAAGTTCTTGATATGTTACCTAGGCCCATAATAGTATCATTTAAACCGAGACGATACGCCGTTTGCAACTTCTTTATCCAAGACAGTTCACAATCTCTACGCGATTTTTCAAATTGTTTATGTGACTGTTCGTCCTTCTTTACAACAATTTCTAATGGTTGAACCTTTATAAATTTGATGTTATGTTTATGTTTATTTAGATGTTGATAAATTAAACTTCGGAATTTTTTGTATCTACGGAAACGATAGAGATGATGTTGTGTCCGTTTATAAAGATGCTGACCAGTTTCCCCTACACATTGAATTCCACAATTAGGTTTTGTTCATGTAATCAAATAAATAAGATTATTAGTTTTTCAATTTATGTCAGTTTCAAAAAATAGGGTGAATGTTCTGCCATTGACGGTGGATTTAGCAGTATTTTTGTTGATGAGGCGAGAACAAGTAAATCATTTTTTGGCATTACACGGAGAAATTTGTGGGTATCCACGTCTTTTGCTATTAAAAATAAGTGCTGCTGAGGCATTGTTAGATTTAAAGCATCTAGTGAAAGTAGAAATTTTTGCAGGGTTAGAATTTGTGAATGAAATGTTCTTAGCAGCAGACTTGGATAACTGTAAAGAGTTAATATAATTTTCTTTCCATTTCTTAAAATAATGATTTAGTGAATGCATATATAGTATGAAAATGTATATAAATGGATGCGGAATATGTCCTCTGATAATAAACACTTATCATCTGTACTACACTAGCAATCATTAATAAGTTAAAACGGACAGAGATGTCATAAAACCCGACAAAGACATGAAATATATGTTAAGCTACGCAACAAACACTGATTAATGCAAGACACATCAGTAGGACCATAGATGGGGCAAAAAAGATTTATTCAGCTATTAAAATATATTAGTACCAAAATAGGAAGTTATCTCCCAAACAAAAACTCCATTACTGTAAATATAAAGAAGAGCATACACCTCAAGCACGGGGATACATTTTACTGCATCCACACAGCACTAGAGACAAACTCTGTAATAAATATGAAAAAGAAAGGAAATGGGGTGAATGTCAAGGAGACAACATCCCATATCCGAAGTTCTCTGGTAAACTCTAAAAGTGAAGTCTCATGTACATTTACTCCATATATCATTTCATTATTTATTTAACACTGGAGTTTGTCTCTCCTACAGCGTGGAGTCCGTAAAAAGATTCCCTGTGCGAGAAATGTATGCTCTCTTTATATATTTCAGTTATGATGTACTTGCTCGTGAGAGATTCTCTCATGTGGGAACACTATCATACTTTCAAAGTTTGACATTTATTACTTTTGTTATTTCCAAATGTTATTTATCCTTGCTCTTTAATTTGATACCAATATTATAGCTTTCGAGTATTTGAGTCAAGAGAAATGTCGCCACAAAGAAAGGTATCATTCACTCATTTTGAAATTTGAAATTCTAAGTTTAAACAAAAATTTGAGCAATTATGATAAAATTCTTTTTTTCAGTCTGATTATATTTTGAAAGATGAGTATTTAGGCTATTAAAATTTGCGTCCCCAAAAATGGTCATCGCAGTTGAACTCATTGTTAAACAAAATTGAAAAGAAGCGCAAAAATTGTGGAAATAATGCAAATTAGGGGTCATAGCCACCAAGATACTGAAAATCGAAATGAAAAGTGCTAGTTTGAAAGAAACTTTTTCATATAACTCAACTGAAGAAAAATATTGGGCACATCGCTCATGTGTAAACGGACAGTACGTCATCAATGCACGTGGAGTTTAGGATATGGGTCGTGCAAATTAACAGTTTTTCTCGAAAATAAGCAAAATCTGCATTTTTGAGAGTCTGGCTCTGCTAGACTAAACAATGTAGGTTTCAGGTTGCATACTTTTATATTACAGGAAGACATTTCTTATCATTCAAAACAATGGCTGGTTCTGGGATTTCACGCGATCTGGAAAGACATGTTTCTGCCATCATTGTCGTTGTTGACATTTATCCACAAATCATGAAAGAAATGATAATCAATTCTTGGCCACCGGTAACGATTGCACCAATTGTACAACAGTTTATAAAAAAAGAGGACCATCCGTTTACGAAATCCCTTAATAATTTCGAAAAAGAAGTTCTTGGCAAATTAGCTACAGAAGGATATCGCAGATGTGACGTGTCACTAATGTACAAGTTAATCAGACATTTCAATTTGGTGAAACCACCTACAAAACAATGGGGAAATCAACCATCACCAGGGGACGTAAATCAAGGAGACGATGTTGAAAGAATGAAAAGAAACCGCAATGAAATCATCCATCGAGCTAGAGGCAGTCTGTCCCAAATTGAAAAAGATAATTTCTTTCGGGAAAGTGAGGAAATAGCAAGACGAATTGACCAGTTCATTGGAGGTCCTACTAATGGTTTCGAATATAAAATGAAATGTTTGACAAGCTACACAGTGACAAGAGAAAAACATATTGAAGCTCTTGAGAAAGTAAACGAATTACAAGGTAAAGTTACTGAATATATTGACACTTACCTTTGTCCAACGTAAGGTATACTGTATTTACTACCACACATTATATGATATGCAGTGCCTTAGTGACCACAGCATTTTCTTTTTTTTTTTTTTTTTTCTTTTTCTTTTTTTTTTGTATTCCAATTATAATGAACTTAATATTTGTTTAACCTGTATAAGTGTTCCCCTGTATTATTTGATCGCTTTTAACAGTTACCTTGAATGGTCCTAAAAGACAAGTT
Source organism: Modiolus philippinarum (assembly GCA_002080025.1). Classification (NCBI taxonomy): domain Eukaryota; kingdom Metazoa; phylum Mollusca; class Bivalvia; order Mytilida; family Modiolidae; genus Modiolus; species Modiolus philippinarum. The sequence goes on from MJUU01049709.1 coordinate 24,710, forward strand.
TTACTGTAATTTCATTTTATTCGCTCACTTTGTAAATAAAAAAATACAGATACACTTTTGCCAGCACTTTGCGTCCATCGTCCGTCAGTCGATAGTCTGTCTGTGGTAAACTTGTCTTCCAGCGATATTCTTTCTCTGAAACGATGGACCCAATTTGAACTAAACTTTGCTACAATAGTCCTTGGGTAGTTCCCTTTAATAATTTGGACTTGCAGATTCATATCTTATCATAGATAGCACACGGTTAAGGAATTTAGTGTAACATTGAACCTTATGAGAAAAATGATTAAAAGATGCCTAAAACTTCTTCAGCACAACAATTCTTAGATAGTCTCCATCAAAAGAGGGCGAACGAAGGTCTACATCTCATCTAAGATACCCGACAACCAGGAACAGTGTTTAACAGTGGACCACATTCAATATCTTTGAAGCCACATGGCTGATTGGAACAAAACTTTGGCACTATATTGCTTAAGTGGCCCTCCTATTCAATACTCATAAGTTTAATTCTTATATATTTTTGTATTGTAATGTTTTCTGGATTTAGGATTTTGTATTTTGCTTCTGTATTCCCTCGTAAATTTATCATGAAGATAAGCTGCAAGCAGGGAACTTAGTTTAGCATTCAAACTATGGAAAACATATTCAAAGATCTTCTCTTAGAAACCAATTTGTTCAGTAAACATAGTTTACAATTAGACCCTATCGGAAAGTATTTCTTTTAATTCGCATCTAAGCCTTCAAGTTATTTCGAACCACTCTTGATAACAAAAGTCATTGTGTGGCCCCCGTAAAAATGATGTCTGGCAAGTCATCACCAAGTTGACATCCAACGAGGAACATAGTTCAGTCTTAGACCCTGTTAAAACATTCCAAGACCTACTCCTCTCAAACAATGTCACCATTTGAACTCGGCAAAATAGTCTTTAGTTTTTCCTATTCCAAAAAGTTGATTTGAGTAAGTCTTTGACAAATCTCTAATATCAAAAATAAGAGAACTTTTGATCATATAACACTTAGGTCTATAAACATACTTGAAAATGAACACCTTCAAAGTTGAGATTATTTCGGTTGTGTCAGCTATGGTACGGGTGAGCGATTCACTTTCTTGGGGCCTCTTGTTTAAAGTAAATAACAGTAACTTGATCTTCAATTCATAAAGCTTAATACAGAATAAATTTGCAACGAAACCCAGAATATTAACTTCACGTTTTCTTTATTGTTGTTTGCTTGTTGTAATCATCTTTTTTTACCTTTTCACAGGTTCATTTGTTTTTTTGGCCGATAAAGGCTAATTCACAAAAATTGTTCAGCAGCTAAATTAGGCTCTAGATAGATCTGCTGGTCCTTAGGCAGGTTTAAAGCATTAGTTACATTTTGACGCAAAAATATCTTATATGGTATGTTATATTCAAGATTTTCTATGAAAAGGCAATATAAATATTAAAAATAGGAAGAAAACAGGAAGCTCCTACCAAAATGATAATAAATGGAAACAATTCATGAAGAACTCCACATTAAGGGCACGGAATAACGTTAACAGCGAAAGGAATTCTAAACAGTCGGAATTTGTTTCACCACTAACAAAAACCAGTAGTAAGAAGAAGGCAGTTTTAATGTACACAATTTCTAGTTTTTTCTTTACCTCTTCACTATAATATAATAACAAACAAATTAACAATACAGTTAGAATACAAATTACAATATCATTATCTTGATCAATTTAAATGGACGAATCGTAACTTCAAATATCAATAGACTGACGGCTATCTCAAATATTGTTCATTAGATGAAAGCGTCTTCAAGAAAAAGTCAAGCAAGGCTCTCTTGCATAGTAAAAAACTAACAAAAATAGAAGTCTATCAAGGTGTACACTTCTCATTTAGAATTCATATTCATTGATGCTTTTGTCCTTGAATTATTCGTTTTAGACTGACGGATTGGTTCTCACATAGTGTGCTAGTAAAACACTGTTGCAATACGAAAGAAAAGTGTAACTTTTGTGTTAGATTTATTTTAATCGTCAAGAGTAGCACAAATCGTACAAGTTGAAATATGCACAACCAGTAGGATGGAAATAGATGAACGTATCAGTCAAAAAGGGAAATTAATAATAAATAAATGGAAATCTGTTTTATCATACATTGTTGCCGATGATGATAGTTATATGAAGAAAAGTCCAGCATATTTCTGTTTGAAACATTCAAAATTGGAAATGAAACAGTTGTATGATCATTAATCAGAACACTAACATTCTCCATAAAATTTGAATTCTAAATGAAAAGTCCACACTTTGATGTTAATGCTATGCAAGAGAACCGCTTGATTTTGCTTTGAAAGTCTTCAATCTGATGTTGCATTATTCATGGTATATCAAGATGAACAAAAAAAAATGAAGGATTTGAAATTTATTCATTATATTGAAAGAGCATTTGTAAAGGAACAAATCAGCTTAAAGTATATTTTGGCTCTAGACCTATTCAAAGATATTTTCAAGATTGTTCACATTTTAAAAATGGTTGAAAAAGACATTTTTCTAAGATTTTTACCCGGTTCTATTTTGAGACATTTTTCTTGCTTTTACAGGGAAGGAAAATCTAAGATCTCTACATATGTTGCTTAATGACCTTAAGTGAGCTATTTCAGATTTTTTTAACCAGACATTTTGAATGGGTTTGTTTGTCTAATAATGCTATATTGAATTATGTCTCTTTTCTCTTCAGAAAGATTCCTGAATATATCAGAGCATGTGCATGTTGATTTGTACTATGGAGCTGACATTGTATTAAAATTAGGCTCAGCAAATGGAGATGAGTCAAGTGGTATGTCATAACTTGTATCTTAACATGAAAAATATGTTTAGATCTCTACGCCCTATCAAGGAATCGGTTATTTTTATCTAAATTTCATGGATCATTTACATTGTATTGCTCTTAGGGATGTTACACAGGAAAGATTAAGCGAGATTAATTAACGCTATGAATTAAAAACGTGGAAAAAATCTTTCTAACAGTGGGAAAACATTCTTTTTTTTCAACAATAATTGTATTATGTAGCGTGAAGAAAATTTCTTGTGGTTTGTTCATAATTACAACACAACTTGCATTTCTCAGATCCATATTTGAGGAGTCATTCATTTTACATTCTTTCTATGTATTAAAGTAACATTTTGTTTAGTTTGATATCCTACTAGACTGGATTTTTGTACATTAGTGAAAACTAGGCAGATCAAACAAAATCGGTCTAGCTGATCTTTTCAATAGGTTACGCTATTGAAAGGTGGTTTTATGTCATTGTTTGCCGAAGACAATTATTTAAGTATTCAACTTAATCTGGACGTGCTGTATTCCAATGTTCATGTTAAACTTCATCATTTTCTTATTTATGCAAAATCCGATGAACAACCATTGATTATATTTTCTTTTTAGGTGTGACAGATTGTTCGTTATACATGCGCGATCCAAATATGGACATTTCTACAGTTTTAGAGAAATTGGAGGATGTAAAATCAAAATTGAATGAAGGAAATTTTGTTAAATTAAAAGGAGCGGAAAATCAATGCCTAGCTTTACACATTGAAATCGACAACAAGTGTTTCACGTCAAAAGAGCTGCTTCGTAAAGCCATAGAGTCCTTTATACAAAATCTTTTTAAATTAACGTCTCTTGATACAATATTGAAAAGCCCTTTTGACATTGTTTTAGCGGAATCGGACAACACATACTTCATGGGTAAGATAATTTACTAATAATAGATCAAAATAAAAATAATGCAGATACAAAAAACCATTAAAAAATGTACACTAGGTATTTCTAGATCTGAAACATCTAGAACTAGCTGGTTTTAACTTTGTAGAAGGTTTTCGTATTTATAAAAATTTTCAAAATGGCCGCCCTTTCCAAGATGGTGGCCTAAATACATAAAAATTTCGACTTGTTCGATTTCAACAAAAATTTATCCCTAGGTATATTTTGATGTGAGAATAAGATGGAATAATCGAACTGGTCGTCTTTTGGGATCAAGTGGAGAGAACGGGTACATCGTCCCTGCGCAAGGATACGAGGAGTAATTCGGCTATCAGTCATTTTTCTAAGAAATAAAGTTCGGCAGTTAGACGAGACTACTTTTTTTTAGGTCGGCAGTTCGGCAATTCTATATTTTTGGCAGGTTGGCACTATATTCGGGTCGGCAGGTCGGCACTTTGTTGGAGTCGAAAAGTTGGCAATTAGTCGCGTCTAGTTTTTGGTTGGCATGTCGGCACTAACGGTTGCGTCTGTTTTTAGTTCTGCAGGTCGGCACTTAGTTGCGTCTGTTTTTATGTCGGCATTTCTAATAAATGTATGTTTCTATTTCTTACACAGGTCGGCAGTTTCTTCTTATTGTTATTTATTTTTATTTTTATTTCATTTTATTTTTATTTATTTATTTATTTTTATTTTTTTGGTCGGCAAGTCGGCAATCTCACATTTTATGTATCTATATAGGAATTGGTAGATGGACACTTATTTGCACATATTGTAATACTAAATGGTATTGGTTCGTTATTTCATTGCTATTACTAGATGAAAGAAGGGAAACGGGGAATGCGTCAAAGAGACAACGACCCAACTAGCCTATTTTTTACTTTGACATTTCAAATTTTGTGCAGATTTTATGCAACTCTGTCAGCATTTTATTACTGCTCAAGTACCAGTTGTCACTAATTTTCAAACTTGCGAATATTGCAATAAGTGGTTAAATGTGTAGGTTACATTTTAGTAATACAAAACAAAAGAACTCAATTAATTGGACTTGTTTTGATATGATTTCAGCACTTGAATTTTTACTTGACAATATATTCATTCGTTTCGGTAACTCTATTTATCGCCAGGTCAAATGGAATTCCTATGGGTACCAATTGTGCACCACTTATAGCGGACCTCTTTTTGTACTGCTACGAATCTCAGTTTATGACCAACATCAGCAAAGACCCATCTAAACAGCATTTAATTGAAAAGTTAAACAATACTTTCCGATATTTGGATGATATTTTAACTTTGAATAATGACGACTTCAATACGTATTATAAGGACATCTACCCTAAAGAACTTACTTTGAATAAAGCCAATTCTAATAATCATCATTGTCCGTTCTTAGACATCAATTTTGATATAACGAATGGTAAATTAGACACTAAAATTTATGATAAAAGGGACGATTTTTCTTTTCCCATAGTTAATTATCCATTTCTGGACGGTGATGTTCCATTAGCGCCATCATATGGTGTTTACATATCTCAAATTGTTCGATTTGCTCGAGTATGTAATAAAGTTTGCGATTTTAATGAACGGAATCTTTTCATAACTGAAAAACTATTACATCA